>JACEGR010001403.1:0-170323 GCA_014170235.1 Listronotus bonariensis | reverse complement strand
TAAAATACCCATACATAACTTGAATCATTTACAATATAATATAATACGATACTCATTTTTTAAAAGTATGCTTCAATTTATTGGTAGTCTGTGATCCTTAAAAAAATATTTTTAATTGGATTAAAATATATTTAAAGGTTCAAGTGACATAGGTAACTAAATTGACTATGTTACATGGGCAAACAACACAGGTATCCACTTTCTATATGTCATATTTCAATTTACTTATTATTTATTAGAGTACGATACTCATTTTTCCTAAGAGTATTGTTGGCTTATAATACATTCTCTTCTTTTTCAGGTGTGTGGCTGCAGAGCGCGCTTACATTGATGTTATTCATGCTGATGATCAATGGTACTGATGGTTGCCTTTTTGCTTCGGGCATGCTGGTTTAGGTAAGCAATATTTTAAAGACATTTCCTAATTTGTTAGATATTATGACACCTTAACTCTTAAACCTGCGTTTTATGATTAAATAAGTTTGAAGACACCTTGGGTTATAAATAATTATTTATATTTTTATTTTACTTATTGTCGTTATCGTAACTAAATAGAGGTGATCCATATTTTTAAGGTTTTTGTCTTGAGTTCCAAGTGAGAATTGTCAGAATTAAACTAGGTAAATTCACAAAGTGCACTGGCCCAACTTTGTAATATGCTTAGTGGAAGTGAAATATAGGCTTATGAATTAAAGATTTTGAAAACGTCACAGGAAGACGATGTATGAATAGAAGCCAAATATCTATTTATTGGTTTAGTCAAATGTGTCATTTGCTTATTTTGCCACTCTGTATATCAGTTTTAGTGGCAAAATTTGCATGTTAGTAGCGCAAAACCATCTATTTCTGACATGACAAAACTGGAAACAGTCAACATTTTTAATAATGGCTGTTGAGATTTAAAAGAGCTGGAAAAAGCGTGTTGACCAGGTTTCATATAGGGCGTCGACCAATGATTGAACCATGGACGGCCATTCTTTCAGCTTTCACCAAGTAAATGCTGGAGAGCCTCAGGGCTCAGTCTGGCACCAACATTGTTTCTTCTTCACATCAACGACCTTCTCTCGTCACGCAAGCTAGTTCCATTCATTGGTTTCAGCGCCGACGAAACGTGCCCTTGCCGTATCTAGCTTCCAGGCTCCTAAGCCCATCCGCTAAACCTGATTTGAAAAACGGACGCAGAGCGATTGCAGATATCTCTTGTGCAGGATCTTAATTTAATATTGGATTGGGGGCGCCAAAAATCTCGTCCATTTTAATGCATCCAAAACACAATCATGTTCCTTGTCGCGAAAAGAGTCATCAAATACTCATCTTCTACACTTTGAAAGTAACCTTAACTGGCATAAACACATTGTATCTATAGCCACGGCAGCTTCAAAAAAGCTTGGATTTCTCTTTCGAGCCAAAAGTATTTTTCCCTTTCTAATTTATACACTTTATATGTGTCCCAAATCCGACCTCCCTTGAAATATTGTTCTTATATCTGGGGCATGGCGTCCCTCACAACCCTAAGCATTCTTGACTTCATTCAAAGAAGAGATATTCGTCTCATTAATGATCCTTCACTTACAGAAAGGCTTCCCTCTCTGCCCATCGTCGGGCTGTGAGGGATTCATCGCTTTTTTTAGGTACTTCCATAGCTTCTATTCTAAAGAATTGTCCAGTATAGTTCCTCCACTCACGGTTCCCAACAAAGAAACACGTAATGCCGCGCGTATGCATCCCTATACGGTCCAACTGGACAGGCCCCGAACTTTCCACTTTGTTCGTTCTTTTATCCCTAGAGTTTCTAGAATGTGGAACCTGCTGCCCGCGGAGGTCTTTCCATCCCCCAAATCTTCAAGTTTTTAAGTCCCGTGTCAACAAACTCCCTCTTATATCGCTTAAGACATCCACGTTACGTTAGTATTTAGGCTTTTAGCCTTTGTGGTTTTGTCCAAAGATTTAAAAAAAACCATACGGATCATCATGCCAAAGATCTTGTTATGAGTTAAAACACCAATTTTACTCAAAGATTTTCTACTTTCAATATGAAATAAACTGAATTCACAAACCCAGGCACTTTAATAACTATAATTATGTAAGCTAGGAAAGTTTCGTAATTTCTGTAAGTTACAAGTCTTAAACACTCCTTAGTATGTAATAATTCTAAGGAAGACAACACACTACACAACTTTAAGTTGAAATGAAGTGCGTTATGAGGCACTAAATTTTAATGTTTAAAAAACTAAAAAAACACGCTTTTAATGCAACCGAACTAAAAATTAGAAAATAATTTTCCATTAAAGAAAGATTGTCACTTCAGAGTAAAAAGCGTGGGGTGCTTAATATATTAAATGTTATAATTATTATATTTGCCAATATCTATGAGGGAAAAGTTATGAAAAAATAGTAAAATGCACCCCCACGGCTTTTTACTCTGAAGTGACAATCTTTTTTAATGAAAAATTATTTTCTAATTTTTAGTTCAGTTTGCATATAAAGCGTGTTTTTAGTTTTTTTAAACTATTATTTATTTTTCATTTTTAGTTCGATATGCATGTATGTATGTATGTAGAAATGCTCCAGTTTATTCACTAAAAAATTCCTTCGCCATTTTGTCAAGAGTAGCTAATAAAGCGTGTTAAAAACACGTTTTTTAAGTTCCTGAGAAAAGTTTGGGATGTTGCAAAAGATGGCAGCACAGGTGTTAATAATCTAGCTAAAGGAATTTTTTTATCCTGGCGATTCTAATCAGGATAACGGGATACTGTTTGCAGATTATTGCATTGTCATGGGTCCTTGATACGTGTGCAAAGTTTCAAAGAAATCGAATAGTGGCGCCGAATTTGCATTGGTCTTCGCTTTGAAAAATCGTTGTAAATTCACACGAAAATATATTATTATTGGAAATTTACGGTTTTGATTGTAGTTTTTACAATCAAAAAATACATTTACATCTTTGTGCGTTATTTTGAGGCAAATTTAAATTTATAGGTAATTTTAAACACATTTACACAGTGTGAATGTACAGGGTGGGCAAAATTGGGCGTTTTTATGGGCTATCTCAGTTATTACTGGAGTTATTAAAAAACCGATGTAGGTGTTATGGGCTCGATTTTGGAGAAACTAAAAATGGCGTAGTTAGAATTTTAATAAAATTATTTATCTAAAAGATACGAGGGAAAATTGAAAAATTGACGTTTTTGATTTTTACCCTATATATCCTTTAATACAAGAAATAGCAAGAAACCATAAAGAACAAATACTTGTTGAAATTTTACGTAGAATCTACAGAAAGTATTCGATTTTCTAAACAGGGTTGCGTTAAAAAGTTATGATGGCAACTTGATGTTTTTCCCATGGAACACCCTGTATATTTTTTACTAATTAATAGCCCTTGTCACTACGATAAGAAACATATATAACATCGTTTTATTATCTCTTGTGATTTTTAAAATATTTGAATTTCAATTATTGTTTTTGAGTGTGGCCTGTATAAACACCTTCATTTTACAATAATATTTTAAAATAATAGTTAAATGTAATAACTAGAATATTTTTTTAGGATTTATACTAACCTTTATATACTTTTAAAAGTAAAAACACAATAAACAAGAAAATTAATACCAACATATGTTATATACTAAACATTAAAATGTTTTTTTCTTTTTTAATATAGTTATATAAGATTAAACCCTTTTAACGTCTGTTATTACAAAAAATATAAATTTATTTTCAAATTTAAATATACTAAATTTGTAAATACGTTGACAAAGAACTTTTAAATTTGCACTAACCAATCAAAACGCTGAATTAGCATCCGCGAGGCGGAAGAGCCGCTCTCATGGACAACCGGCTTTAAGCCTACATTACAAAACTTTAAATGTTATTACAAAAAAATATAAATTTATTTTTAAAATTTAAGTTGGCACTCTCTACATGTTAACGCAACCCTATAAGAAATCAAATACTTTTTGTAGATTCTACGTAGTTCTACAAAAATTGTTTCTTAGCCATTTCTTGTATTAAAGGATATATAGGGTAAAATCAAAAACGTAATTTTTGTAATTTTCTCTTGTATCTTTTAGATAAATAATTTTATTAAAATTCTAACTACGCTATTTTTAGTTCCTCCAAAATCGAGACCCATAACACCTTCATCGTTATTTTAAATAATTCTAGTAATAACCGAGATAGTCCATAAAACGCCTCAATTTTGCCCACTCTGTACATACAGAGGTCCTTTTTGTTGTCCTGTATATCCAAATCTAAAAGAAATAGAACAAATCTGATTTAATTTTTGGTTGAAATTTTAAAAATTTAATTCGTTACTTTCCGGAGATATCCGGAAAAAAACGGAAAATTTCAATTATTTTTCTTTTATTTTTTAAGGCCCTCATAGCACTTTCTTAAGGCACTTTTTTATGCTCTTCTAGAAAATATTTTTATTTTTTCCCGATGCAACGTTTCGTTTTTCGCTACCATCATCCTGAAAAAATCACTAACAGGGCCTCCTCTTCAAAATTAAAATGGATCATTAATTTTTTCGTTTTTTTTTCGGATATCTCGAGAAGTAACCGAATTTTTTAAATATCTCTTCGCCCAATTATTAAGCATTAGGATGCGCAACTTTGCCTTAATTTAACCAACAACTCCATATCTCTTTTAATTACCCAGCAGATAGCAATGCTAATGCATCGAATTTGCAACACCCTGTATAAACATACGGTATACATACAATGCTAAAACAAAGTAATGAACGTTGGAAGGTTATACCCCAAAAGAGGGTAACGGTGCACGTAATACTCCATTTCTATGCAAACTTAGAGCTAAAAGATGCAAGCGGGATCTTCAACAGAAGTGTCGTTCAGCATTATTCGACGTTATTTATAAAATGGGCGTTTTGTCTTTCCAGAATTTCGGCAATTTCGAGGTCTAAAATGCCGCGTGCAGCATATTGAGGCATATTTTTTATGTGAATTGGGCCGAGAAATTCGAACAAAACAGGCAGTTTTCTAAAAAGAATACTTTTACTGAAATATAAAAACATCCTATTTCCGTGTTTTAGGTGACACACATTTCCTGTACGCAACTTAGCCATATGTTAGTAATATTATGCTTATTTTATTTTTTCATATTTGGCACAAATATATGTATATGTAATACATGAATCGTTTATAAAATGATATAACTTAATATATAAACAGAATACAAAATAAGGAAATTTGTTGGTTCTTTTTCCTACCTTTATTGGTATGACAAAACTCCTTTGATGTTTAAAATTTGTAATAACTTCTTTAGGTTTTAAATAAAATTAAACTAAATTTGGATTTTTAAATACTACAGTAGTGAATACCATTATTAAATACTCTAGACCAAAACCTTTTTAAAATACAGACCTGAGTTAGACAACATACATATGCGCTGCTTTCCAATGAGGTGTCATAGTATCATAGAAGCCTTGGATGCATGCGTTCTCTGCCTCATTTCTACTTGCTAGTGTTCAACAGACAAAAACTCCGATTGATTGGTGATTTTAAAATTATTTTTAATTGTCGTTTTGCAATGTGTCGTTGTGCCTTTCTCTATCGTTTAATTAAATGGTTCGTACTTTTTTTGTATTAACAACGGTTTTTGTGCAAAAAATATTATATAAAAATTTCTACAATAACGTGAAACTCTAACTTAATCAATAAATAGGTTATGTCCGAAAATCAATCGTTTTGGAGAAAATAATGCCGTAGTTAATTAATTTGTCTCAAACATTTACCAACGTTGCGTCACAACAGGGATACAAGCGCACGAGAACCGCGATTGATTCATCGAATGGTGGTATGACATTTATAGAAAATATATTTTATACATAATAACACTTTCAGTATATTACATTTAATTTAAAACGATGTAATGCACTAAAAAAAAAACACAAACATTCATAAATCACATAAAGTTACAGTTGTTAAAATTAGGCACTATGCTCCCTGTATCCAGAAATCTTTAGGAGTCTTTACAAATCTTCTTCTAGAGAAGTCTTTGATCAGAAAAACTTTCTTTGTAAATCGTCCAGCTTCTTTAAAATTAAAATCAGCCTCTTCGTAAATAAAACGCATATTGTGATACTCGCGTACCAAAAACACATCCCTTTTGTAATCAAAGTGCTGCGTACTGATACAGTAATACATACTAAAATAAAATGGTATTTTAACTCAGGAAACATTACTTTGCATACATGTATGCCAGAAACTATCAAACATTTTTTTCACGATGTAGATGTTTATTTATTTGCTTACCGACACCATGTCGCGTACGACGTTGCCAATTGTCTTAGGAATTCTGTGTGTCCATTTTTTTTCAAAAACATGTATTTAATAAGCAAAATGTTTGTTTTTAAACGGTAAATTTATAAATATGATGTATTAATTCATTTTACACTATTAGGCATAGGATTTGAAATAAGTAAGGTGCAAAGTTAATTTATTTTATGACATAAAATTAAGTTTAGCATTTTGCAACAGCTGATTTTCGGACATAATATGTTATAAGAACTTTTTTCACTACTAACCTGAGAAATTGCTATTATTTACTCCTATCCCCTAATGAGAATTAATATTTCTCACCCTAGGTAAAATTTAATAATAATAAAAAATACCTAGCTCAATAATGAGACATTTCTCATATTAAAATTTGACACATGCCAAATTTTAACATAAATAAAGCCAATCTGGTTAGAAACACGCCACAGTCTACTTGATATTACATACAATACATTTAACAAATTGTTAAGAAATTACTAATGCCACAATTAAAATTGTTTATATATCAATGTTAGCAGTAAAAAAAATCTATATATACCTCGGGTAAGAAAGCTATTATTTACCTTGCCCATTATCTCCTTGGCACTGCGCGCCTTAAAATATGGAAATTGTCGGTAAATATAAGCTTACTTTTCACCCTAGGTATATAATATACTATTTTGCTTGGGATAATACGAGAAATCACCTCTTATTTTTACATTATTACGAACATTATTACCTCACCACCCTGTATTTTGCTTGTGACATAATGGTATTATTAATTACTTGTAAAATTGGCTTTATTGCAAAGAAAGCCACGAGCCGAGCTTCGTAGAAATAAAAAAGACTTATCGAATATTATATAACTTTTTAAATATCTTTAAACCTAAAAACGATCTGAGAATAGCGATAATCCAGCAAAGTACAGATATTTCTTTATGGGCCTGGTATTTATTCTAAGGAGGGCTTTAAAGGGCTTATCGGGACCCTGAAAACGGCTAAATCCAATACAGTATTACTTTCAGCCGTGGCTTGAATAGAGAGAACTTTTATCGATTCCAAGGAACAGATTTTCTTTCGGAATGTTATTGTCATTTAATTTTAAAAAATATATATATATTTCAGTAGATTAAAACAGAAAATCGTTTTACTCTACCGGTTGGACAGAACATTTTTTTATTTTTTTAATGTGCTTCTGTTTGCCCATATTTGACATCAATGTAAATACAGGGTAAACATTGAGTGTAGCTGGACCAACCATGGGGTTTAAAAAAAAGTGAATACTGGAACCATATACAGGTCGGATACGGCCACAGTATGCCGTTGTTTTTGATCACCCATACAGGATGTCTCAAAGAGTGTGAGCGTATCAAGAGTTATGGCCGCTACGCTTCAGGCTAAACCACCCTATATTTTACTGACGGTTTTAGAGTTCTACATTTTAAAAAAATAACTCAAGTGTTGTTAATAGTACCAAGTGTCTAATTTTATTCGTTTTGTGATATTTGATTTTTTTTCAAAATGCAGGGGTGCAATTAAATTAATTTTATTTTAACAATATAAACTCCTTAAACTTTAAAAATTTGTTACAAGATTAGGAAAAGTCTGCCTTATCATACGTAGGTCATATCGAGATCATAGATTATACAGGGTGATCAAAAAATAATTTCAATTTTTTAGAAAGTCAAATTGCAATATCTCTCTTATTTTAAATGGAGACACCCTGTATTTTTTACACCACATGATGACAAACCAAATGCTCTTTCAAATGGTGTATAGGTTGCCTATACCTATCTTTTATACTTTTTAAGTAAATTCCGTTTTTAACATATTTTTATTCAAATGTCTATTTAAATGTAAAGTAGGCTGTGATATAGCTATGCCTATTTACTAAGCCGTTATTGCAAAATGTAAATTTGTTGGAAAAAAAGCACAAAATTAAAAGATTTTGTATTATCCGCCTACTATTTTTAAAATTCACAGAAAAAAAATCACTACTTGCTTATAATGCTACTTCCAATAACACTTGTTTCAGCTGAATGTGGTAATGATAAAGGCTTTGTGTTTTAAAACCGTCCCCCTAATAACGCCTCCTGGTCAGTTATGACGACATTCTGTCACCTATAGCTCGTTTCTTCCATTATCCATAATCACTGTCTCAAATTTTTAAAGCAACTATTAAGGTTATCAGATGGTTTCTCCTGGAATGTTTTTCAGGATTAACTCTGAGACCTAAAGTAAACCATTTTTTTTCACATCCTACCAGTATTATATCATCTTGTTGTTGTAGAAGAAGGGTTTTTACCTTAAAATCATCGAAAAATTTCTTTAAAACTGACTAAAACACTAGCTGCTACAATAAATGGCAGCGGTGGTATTATGCCTGCTAAGAAAAAAATATTAATGGCTGCTATGTCAACCAGCTCGACTTTAAATAAACATGTGGGCAAAAAATTTGTAAACAGATTTTACTAAAAAAGCACAAAAGATAGGTATAGGCAACCTATACACCATTTGAGAAAAGTATTGTATACCTAGATAGGCTATAATAAAAATAAAATAATGATTAGGGTTTATTTTGTAAAAATGTAATGTTACTGTATTAATATTTCCTCTAATTTTGTTTAATATTACCAGCATTCTTTCAAATTATTTGTTCTTTTCTTCACAATAAGAAAAAATAAATATCATGTTCTAGGGCAGAGTTAATTTATACCAGGTGCCCCCGTTTTATTTAAACACGAAATATATTTGCCCCTTTATCGGATGTCAACAAATCTATTAGACAAGCCATAGCTTCTAGAGTACAAGACATGACAAAATTAGATTTTATATAAATACACACAACGCCAAAAGTCTTGGACCCCCTAGCATTTTTATACTTCTAATTTATTTAGAAAAAAATGAAAAGGAGAAATTGAAAGTGTTGTCCATGTTGATTTTAATTTAGTTGAAAAAAAAATTGAATTCATGTATATGGCTAAAATAAAAGAAATACTAAAAAAATAAGAAAAACAGTGTTAATTTATAAATAACGTTAATTGCAACAAAAATTACCTGTATGACAATAAAAAATAAATACAGCTAATACTCTGTAGGCCCTTCCCTACTTCTGAGTACTAAGTTTACACGTCTGGGCATGGAAATGATTAAATTATTTATTAATTCCTGCGATATACGGTCCCATTCTTCTACGGCGGCTACCGCAAGTTCCTCCTCGGTTCTAGGTGGTGGATTGCGATTGTGTATAACTCTGAAAACAATATCTCACAGATTCTCAATTGGATTCATGTCTGGGGAATTTGCTGGCCACTCTAATATGTTAATTTCTTCAGCATAAGGACCTCCTGACCTCTTCTACCTCAATGTGGTCTGGCGTTATCATCCATGAAAATGAAATTCACTCCAGTTTCATGGCGAAGGGGAATGACAATTGGACTAATAATATTTTCCATGTAAATTTCGCTAAACATATTTTGTTGTATGCGAATTAATGGAATTCGACGGTTGTACAATTATTCCCCCCAGAACATTACTGTTCCCCTCGATCGGGAACGACTTCACGAGGATAGTTAAGTCTTGACTGATGCCCTGGCTCTCTTCATACTCTTTGCGGTGGTCATCACTGACCAGACCGAATCTTGATTTGTCAGAGAAAAGGACTTTTTCCCACTGGGCTAAAAGCCATTCCCTATGGTTTCTCGCCCGCTGGTGGAGGACAGCACGGTGTCGAGGCAATAAAAGAGGTACCCTTAAATGCCCGTAAATTTGCGCTGTGAAGTCTTCTGCGAATAATATTGGTGGAAATTACACGGTTGAACGTACCTTGGAAACGATCTCTAATGGCTGGGGCCGTTGTGTTCCGATGTCGGCGGGTAAATTGGATAACATATCTGTCCTCCCTTTCGGTAGAAACACGTGGCTGTCCACTACGAGGCAATCTTTCCACATTTCCAGTTTCTTGATACCTGTTGATAATTCGACTCACAGAAGATCTTGGAATATTAAAACTGGCTGAAATATGGTGATTGGAAAATCCAGATTTATGCAGAGTAATAATTATTCTTGCTGTGTTATAAACAAAAATTTCACGTTCTAGCATTTAAAAATGCAAATAAACTAAATAAAAGTAACTAAACAATTTCAAATCTTTCTTTTTTATTTCGTAAATAAAAGAATATTTTTATCTGATACTAAAAAACATGTAGGATTCTTTATAACCAAGATATACAGGGGGTCCAAGACTTTTGGCGTTGTGTGTAATTGGTTTAAAAAGAAGAGTTTTCGCATATTTTTCACTTTTCAGTCACTTCCGGTTTAACCGAGAACGGCTCAATTTTGAACTTTTAAATGGAACACCCTGTATATTTGAACATTTTTGAATTCTTAAATCAAGTCCAAATAGGGATTTAACATCTTTAAACGATTTTATGCCTACTTGATTTTTGAGAGCCATTTTAAATATTGCACCTAGTTGACCACGATTATTTATTTATGTCCCTATTTTTAATTTACACGCAAATAAATTCATATCTTTAGATTCATCAAAAATGCCCTTTTTAAAAAGCGTTTGTCTAAACAGGGTTTGCCTTTTAAAAAATTATAGTTAGACACGAAAATTTCAATTTTACAATCTCTTTTATGCTTATCTTACATACAGGTCACTAAAAATTTGCGATTGTATTTTTCTGACATCAGGGCCCTTAAATTAATTTGTGTACAAGTATGGGCTCCTAGATGCAATTTTAATATTAACTTGAAAAAAAAACAAGTAGGACAAAAATTTAAAAAAATACAAGATGTGTCATTTTAAAATTCGAAAGTAAAGCCATTTCCGGTTAAACTGGAAGTGACTAAAGAGCTAAATGTATGCGAAAACTCTCCTCTTCTTACATCATTTACGTATACCAAGTCATGTTTAGATATGTCTAATATTCCAGAGGTTATGGCTTGTAAATATATTTGATAGAACCCGGTATAACATACAAAAATAAACCCAAAATAAAAAAAAATGTGTTTTTTAATGGAAAAAAATATTTTCTTTATAAAATAAACACCCTGAATATTGTGTTACCATAAAAACAATCTTTAAAAAATATAGATTATGGTTTCTTTTAACGATTTGATTTAAACAAAGTGCTAATACCAACTCTCATTTACTTTACAGGAAAATCCTATACCATGTTGGGGACTCCCGACAACTCAAACACTCTGGGAATAATACCCTGCGCCATCTCGTGGCTCTTTAAAGGTATCAACGAGCAAAAACAAAAGACTGGCGCAAGATTCTCAGTTAGAGTGAGCGCAGTGGAGGTCTGCGGACCGACCAATCAACTACGAGGACCTTTTGGCGGGTTATTCAAACGGTAAGTGAAAAGAAATAGCTTAAGACATTTTTTTTATATATCTTATTTCAAATCGCAGAAAACAAATTACTAATTATATACACGTTCAGACAATGCGTAAAAAGAAGACAGTTTGTAGCGGATGTGACCATTTCTAGTAGTTTATACCGGGCAATTTATTTGTTCTTTATGTAAATTAAAAACCCCTATGCCTTTAAGTTTTAAATACATTTTTTTTTAGATTACTGCATGATCTTACCCTTAAAAAGTGATTTTTGTGCCCAATATTTGTCACATGTCTTTTACAAAACACTATATTTTTCCTTCTTTATTTTTAAGATGACTTTTTAAAAACGTTTTTCGCAATTGCACAGTTTTTTAAATTATTGAACATAACCAAACTTTGTCGCAAGCAAGTGCCATCTAATTCAACTTTGGCATCGTATTTTCGCGGAAATACATTTTATCGGAGTGTTACAAGGTGTCTCACACATTTTCGACCCCCTTTTCATAACGACACAGCTGTATTTTATCGTATGGCTTGCACTTTCAAGAGAGAGTTTTAGCGACGTGCCGTTAAAGGTAAAAATCAGAACTACACCAAAATCTTTGGCTGTAACTTCTTTTGTACCAGCTTAAAAGCCTTAAATTTTGTGAAGCAGTTTAACTCATTATGTCAAGAAAATCGTATTGAAGAAAAAAGATTTTTTACCGATCGGTCTGAAATTTATATCCAGTGCTTGTCTAACGTCAGGACCCAACCTCGTAACTTCTAAAATTTTTGGTATTTTTTCATAAAAATTTAAGGACTTTAGTGAAACAAAATAAATCAAATTTTAGACAAGAAATGACAGATATAGTTGTTAAACTGAGAGTGGGGCCACCTTAGAATATAAAGTAAATGCCTTTACCAACTACAAAATGGACTCTTCCCGCGGTCTTCGAGTAGTGCGGTTCACGTTTACGTAGAAGTCTACATAGACTTTCCGGGTAGGCGGCTGAAGGTGTCGGACGAGCGTAGCTGTACCCTTGGGGATCGAGAAAAGATTCACGCTAAATTGGGGCTTCTTTCTTTTGGGGCTAAGCGCTGTGAGTGAAGATTTCCAAAGCCTGAGGTTTTTACGTTTTGATGTTGAACACATGGTGTCTTCGTATGGTCGAGGAGTTGCGCATGCCTTCCGGAAAAACGTCAGTAGTGAAAGTGATGGTTATGCGCGATACCAGTAGCAGCCCTTGGCTTGACAACCACAATTTATGCATGTTCAGAAGTTCATCGCTGTTGTTGATTGTTAAAAGTGTTTCCTATTGATATGCTAGGAAAGTCTGGGAGTTTCGAGCTCGATTATCCAGATTTTCCACGGACAAAGCCGGGAAAGCTTATAAGCAGTAGCTTATTTCACCGGACAGGAGAACTGGCGAATTGACTTAGTATCAGAGCCATAAAACAAAGAGATAGATAAAGAGATAACTACAAAATGGCGGTACTTTAAAAATTACCTGAATGCCTGACCTATTTCCGAAACTAATAAAGTTAGATTTACCCAAGGTGGTATTTTCTTAAAGCTCTTTTAAATATCTATTTAATGGTGATATTGGTGATTATATACAGGGTAGGACAAAAAGTATATATGTAGTAATATGGCAATTTAAATCAGGTACTTTGGTAATTTTTAAGGTATCGCCATTTTGTAGTGAGGAAAGGTATTGACTTTTTATTCTGGGCTTATAAGGTACTTGTCAGTAGCTTTAAAATAATGTTCCATTAGACCCCTTTTTCCATTATTTTTTTTTCGATGACGCCCAACCCCCATTTTGACATTTATATGTCGTTTCTTGCCTAATTAAAATTTGGTTTATGTTGTCTTACGAAAGTCCTTTAATTTTTACTTGTAATACCACTAGTGCTAAATTTATTTCCAAGAATTTTCTTAAAATATTCGTGGCCGAGAAAAAATTCTCGGAATAATTTAAGCACGTGTGGTATTCGGTAAGAAAATTTCACACCAAGTTTGTGTTAAATAATATTCTTTTAAATTAATATTTGTAACTTTGACACAAGCTTTAAAATTTTACTATAAAATAAATATTTTTCATTTTACCAATTGTAGTTGCAAATATATGTAATTTTAGAGCTTATCATTATTTTATTCTTTTTATTATATATAACTTATAATACTACAGTTGATAAAAATAGTTTATTTAAATTTTTTAGACTCATACCTTGCTTTCGTTTGCTCTTCACTTTTGTCTAGTACTTCAGTCTTACGATATTATTTTACTAACTGTAGTTGTATAAAATTGTCATTTAGGGTCTTAAAACCTTACATTATTTTATATTATGTTATGTCTGAAACACTACAACTGGTACAAAATAACATTTTCTTTAATTATGTATGTAAATAACAGACATGACGTTAAAACAAATTCAATGATTATGACAAAAAAATTCCACTATAATTCGCTCCAGGGTACCCCAGACAGAAGAATTTTTTTCGATAAATACTTGTGTTTTCATGGTAATGCAACCAAAACTACACATTTTATTGGTCAAAAAATAGTGGTGTGGAATTTTCATGAAAAAATACCAGATAATTCAAAAGTTAGAAGGGGGTTCTGACTTTAGACAAGCAGTGTATAGTACCTGGACCAGTTATGAAATAGCCTTTATAATAAGAACCCTTTTAAAACCTTTTAGGGGGTTTAATTTATTATGAGTCTACCACGAATATTCATAACGCCATATATGGAAGCGGCGTTTTAACCAAGTCTATCAATTTTGACATGTGTCGGATTGGGCAAACGAGTCGCTCTTTTGTGTCGGACAAATTTACAACATTATTGGCGGTAGACTCGTTAAAAGGAACCTTCTTAAATAAGTTTGAAAAGGGTAATTATCACAAAGTCCATTTTATTGCTGGCACAAACACTAATTGAATTTTAAAATTGCCTTACAATTTTATGACTGTATCCCCAATAAACCTCTTATTTTATTTTTATTTTATTTTTTGGAAAAATAAGGTTTTCTTTTGATCGTGACCCTAAGTTCCTTACACCTCCCTACTGAAAATGTACTGAAAATTAAACTTTTTGTCACTCCGTATATTTAATTAGGTAAAGGGTGTGTTTTTTAGGTTGGATAGAACTTTACATGGCAACAACTGTCAGACTTAACTGTCAATCTGACACTGTTCATAAAATTTATTTTCAGTATACTTTGGCAAATCATCATGAATAAACTTACGCTTGACCAACGTTACCAAATTATCCAAATTTACTTTGAAAATCAGTCATCAGTTCGCCAGACTCATAGAAGACTTCGTGAATTTTATGGGCCACACGATCGTCCATCTGAGTTACTAATTCGTCGTACTGTGGATAGATTTCGTACCACGTACTCTTTACACGATGTGAAAACACCACTACGTCGAAGGAATGTGCGTAATGAAAGAAATATTGCCGCTGTGCGTGAAAGTGTGGAAGAGAATCCAAAGTTATCCATTCGTCGTCGGTCGCAACAAGTTGGGCTCTGTCCGTCAACTACCTGGCAAATTTTGCTGAAAGATCTTGATCTATACCCCTATAAGATCCAACTGGTGCAAGAATTAAAGCCGCAAGATCATGGCTTGAGTCGTCGTTTCGCTAACTGGGCATTAGGACAGCTGGGAGGTGACCCGTTGTTTTATCGTAGGATTCTGTTTAGCGACGAGGCTCATTTTTGACTTTCTGGATTTGTGAATAAACAAAATTGCCGGATATGGTGTGATGCTAATCCACAGGAAATCCAACAGACTCCATTACATTCAGAAAAAGTGACCGTGTGGTGTGGTTTACATGCTAATGGGATCATCGGACCTTATTTTTTTAAAATGAGGCTGGACAGAACGTTACGGTCAATGGAGAACATTACCGAACCATGATTCATGAATATTTGTTTCAAAATATGGATGATATTGATCCAGACGAGATGTGGATGCAACAGGGTGGCGCTACATGCCACACGGCGAACGAAACTATCGCCTTGTTGCAAACAAGGTTTGGCGACAAATTAATTTCGAGAAATGGACCTGTTACCTATCCACCCAGATCCTGTGATGTGACGCCCCTAGATTATTTTCTGTGGGGCTACGTTAAGTCATTAGTGTATGCTGATAAACCAGCAACGATAGAAGCCTTAGAAGCCAACATTACTCGTGTTATTCATGATATACGACCGGAAGTACCCGAAAAAGTCACTCAAAATTGGACTAAAAGAATAGCATATCTGGTAGACTGCCACGGTGGCCACATGCCGCAAATAATTTTTAAACGTTAATGTAATAAGTTGTTCTTTTACATAGCATTATGTTTTCGATCACAATATATTTACTTCCATATTTTTTATAGATTAAAGTTATATCATCGTTAAAAAACACCCTTTATATTACGCACCATCGTTATCGAGAAAATACGCATTGCAAAAATTCTAATATATTACTTTTCAACTTCCAAAGAAAAGCTAACTTTCACCCGATAAGTTGCGCCTTAAAGAAAAACTCCTAACAGTAGTATCGGGAAAACCTCGAGAAAGAAAAAGTTTATTAAACAATCCCCTTTACCATTTAAATTTCTTTTTAGTAAGACTTAAAAAAAACCCGACTGTAATTCCGGGGTTAAGAAAATTAATTATTTTTTAATTCGGGGAAATTGTAACTTTTTGTTGCCATTTTATTAGCCCGGATCCCAGTTTTTAATTAAATCATAAATTTTTGCAGATTAATATTATTTTTTTGTTGGAATTTATATTAAAGGTAATGAAAATAACTAAACGCCGGTTTGCAGTGTAATTAAAATAATTGGTTTACGTTATTAAATTTCGTTTGTTTGAATTTAGTTTGTTTTAGGTAAATAGAAAATATTAACTAAAATAAAATGAAAATTACAAAGAAAAGTACTATTTTTTTTTGTAGTTTCAATAGTTTCTTTGAGGTCGTACCTTTAATTTTTAAAATATTTTATCCAAAACTGGGACATGTGATCACACCAAAAATATACTAGATGCTATTGACCTCATGAGGAACACCTTGGTTAAGCACATTTTTATTTGGGAATTGGTGAGAAAATTTAAGTTTTAAAAGAAAATGCTTTTTTGTATTTTTTTATTTGACTTAATTTTATTGTAATTACAAATTTCTAAATCCTCAAAAAGTCATGCACAAAAAATAGATAGCTTAAGTTTTGTTAAAAATATAGTCAATTTTGGGATTTGTCTATAAAATTTTATCAAATCCACAAAAGAAATACAAATAGAAATAAAGGATTAGTTTTTGAAATCAAATAATCAACTTGTCTACAAATCCCAATATAAATATATTTATTGAAGTTTACGCATAGAAAAAAAATGATAGCTTAAGCCGCTCCTAGACACTACGGACTTCGGCGAACATTCGTCATTCGGCAAACTACGCGGAGCGTGTGGGAGAGTAGCTTCGCCACGCTTCGCCGAAGATTCGCACTTCGCCGTAGTATTACAAATTATCAGAATACCCAGATGCTAAACTAAGCGTGTTCGTTGAAATGGCTTACCACTATGGTCCCTCCCACTGCGTGGTGGATATACACCCCACGATTTAGTACGTGACCCAATGCTCATCTAGGTGTCAGTTAGTCCCATACTTTTGTTGGTATAGAACGTGAGCATAAGTGTGTGTTTAGCTGTTTGTGAACTTTTATATTTTCTTTATTATTAAAGTGTTAATATAGTGTCTTCTTAATTTTTTTTACCGTTTAATATGGGATATAAATGTGTATATTTATACTGTACCAAGAGCGGAAAATCACTTTTTAGATTCCCAAAGGACCACTTGAGGTAAATATAAATGTGATATTTTGTTATATAATAAAGTTATTTTTAATTAGTCCGTACATGTTGATGTGCAGGCTATAGAAAATATCTGGCACATTAATGTTCACGTAGCCATAATACTTTTTAATATAAAAATGCATTAAAAGTATTTTCTTGATGTAGTAAGTAAAAAATGCATTAAACGTATTTTCTTGATGTAGTAAGTAAAAAAAAAAAAAATGTGGATAATTATTTGGATGGTTTTAAAAATAAATTTATTTCTATTTCGTCATCCGCAATAAAACGTCTATTTAACACTAATGTGCCGACAATATTTTTCAAGCCATTATCATCAAGAAATACAGACAATTCTAAGAACCTTAAAAAAAAAAAATACTATTCTATCAGGTAAATATTGAATAAATCTTAAAAAAGTATTTTTTTAACCATTTAACATTATTACAAAGTTTTTACAAAATACTTGTTTATAAAGTTATTGATATTAATCAGTATGTGCCTTAAGAAAGGAAAATATTTTTTTATTTATAGCTGCACTGCCATTTGAAAGGTTATATTTTAAATAAAAAAATTATGTGTTTTTTCAGTATTTAAAAAATAACATACTCCCATTATTATGGCAACATCTGCATTGCTTTAAAATATTGCGTCGGGGTTTCTTTAGTTACTCTGCTTTCAATTATTCTGTTTTAATCCCCAGTTACACAAAACTTTTCAATAAACAGTTAAGCTAGTAAAACGGAATACCTTTAATTAATTTAATAAATAGTTTTTAGACAATGTTTTTTTTTGTTATACATTCTTAACCCCCATTAGTTTAATCGTTTGTTAAAATGTTTTGTGCAACCAGGTATAGACATTTTATTACAAATTGATCTAAACGTAACATCTACTAACAATATTTTACCTTTCAAAACATAGGTAAAATTTTAAATTGTATTATTTTTAATAATGAAAAATTTAAATTTTAAATTAGTGTATTATTCTTTTGTCTCGTTTTTCCCACATAAAAAAGCTGCATAATTAATTACTATAAAGGTCTATCTCTTCTTACCGCCTTGGTGCGGTTTAACCTTTACAAATTAAAAATATTACGATCCATCTACGTCTCAAGGTCATAGAAACAAGTAAGCGTATTTTGCCGCACTTTCGCATCTGGGTATTCTGATAATTTGTGGTAGTACTAAGTTTTTCCCAGCGACTGTCGGTAAACTAGTCACATATGTTAATATGTATTTTGTCTGATCAGTGCAGTACCAATTTGTGCTCGAGAATTTAATAATGAAGTGGAACAGTGATTGAGTAAATGAATTTTTGAATCTCTACCAAAAGAGGAGATATTTTGGAATCCTAAAGATCCAAATCACAAAAATCATAATTTATTTACGATGTGTGGAAAAACATTCAAACATGTTTTAGTGCTAATTGTTATCTCCTTTTTGCGGTGTTGTCAAAATTGGTATTATTTCATAAAATTCCCTTACCGATCCCGGCCATCCATGTAAAAGAATTAAGGGTAAAACTTCAACTCCTTGGGGAACATTTTTTGGCTTCGAATGAATGAAATGTATATTTAGCCCCTTAAATACATAACTTACAGTAAAATATAGCTTTGTTAACATATCAGATACGTATTATAACATAAATTTGTACGTTTTTATAGAAATAAAATATTTATATTGACGAAATGCTAGACATCACATTAGGAATGTACCTATTGCTTTTAAAAAAACTTAATTAATTATTTTACAGATTTTAAAAAGTATCATAATTAAAAACATAACACTTATTTAAAAATGTTTAATCTATCAAAAAAAAAAAACAAGTTATAGCCCTTATAAATTAGATCTTTCTGTTAAATAGCCTAGATCGATTAAAAAAGAAAAAAGAATTATTGATGGCCATATTCCACCAGCAACTAAGCAAAGTAACGACCAGTATAAAATCAGGTGCTGTGTTGAGGGGAGATTCTGCAACAAAAAATAACAAAACATCCTATGAACGCATACTTACTTAAATTACCTAAATAGCCTATTTTTTAAGTAATAGCAGGGTGTTTAAATTAAAAAAAAATGTTTTTTATAAGGTTTAAGCCAATTTAGATATAGCAAACGCAAAGCGATGCAAATATATCTTTCACAGAACCTTAATTTACTACTGGATTGAGGCGCCAAAAATTTCGTCCATTTTGTTGCTTGTCGCGAAAAGACACATCAAATACTCTTCTTTTACTTATGAGCGGCCAAGTTTTGCAGGGCAAACACACCTTCAATCTTTTGAGCCCAAAAGTGTTTTTCCTCTTCCAATATATACACTTTGTATGTGTCCCAAATTGGACCCCCCTTGAAATATTGTTCTCATATCTGGGGCATGGCGTCCCTCACAACCCTTAGCATTCTTGATTCCATTCAAACAAAAACTGTTCGCCTCATTAACGAGCCTTCACTTACAGAAAGGCTTTCCTCTCTTGCCCATTGTCGGGTTGTGGGAGATTTCCTCCACTCACGGTTCCCAACAGAGAAACTTGTGGTTCCGCACGTATGCATTCCTATACGGTCCAACTGGACAGGCCCCGGACTTCCCACTTTGTTCGTTCTTTTCTCCCTGGATTTTCTAGAACGTGGAACCTGCTGCCTTTAAAGGTCTTTCCTTCATTCCCAAATCTTCAAGTATTTAAGTCCCGTGTCAACAAACTCCCTCTAACCTCGCTTCAGACACCCACGGTACGTTAGTACTATGGCGCTTCGAACCAATCAAATTACACGTTCTTTTGCTTTTTACTGTGGTCTGCAAAACACACTGTACGCCTAAAATATATTACAGTCATTTATCAAACAAGGAACACGGAAAATATATTTACTTAAGCAAATGGCTTTTAAATAAAAATTATTTTTTGAAGTCATTTGCCTAGGCAAAGTATTTGACTAGGCAAAAGCCATTTGCCCAAGATAACCATTTGCCTGCAACATATACATAACCTATCTTTATTAGTTTTAGAGAAAATGGCGTTTGAAAGGGTCCGAACGACCGCACAAAAACCAGTTTTACCTTTTCAAATATCGTTTTTTCTAAAACTAAAAAAGATGAATTATGAATATACTATGGTATTAAAAATAACTTGTAGAACTTAAATCTTAAAAGATACAGGGGTTCTCCATTTAAAATATCAACATATAAATCACTACCGGTTAAACGGGAAGTAATACGCAAATGCTATTCTATCCAAAACTAGCATGTCGTGACACAGTATAATTTGCTTAAATTTGACTAATATATGTTTTCAATCAGGAAAATAAATACTGGATATTAGTTTTATTGTTATCTACTATATTTTTAAGTTTTAATTCGACGATTTTTAAGCTTGTAGTTTCTTCTATCTTTTTCTAGTAATTAAACACATTTTTTTGCTTTAAAGGTTTACATTTTAATATTATTGGATTAAATATTATTGGATTTGCCTTACGCACGTGGCGGCAAAAAATGTCACCTTTAATGACGTTTGAAGAAAAACTAATTCCTTGTTAAATTTTCCATAAAATTCTACACAGTACCCATTTCCTACTCAAAGCAACCTTGCAATTTGTCATACGTACGAAAGACATAATTAAAAATCGTTTTAAATTTTCACACGGAAACTTTTCTTTGTACTTTTTATTTATGGCGAACTTTACGTTAAACGTATCGCGAAAGGCAGCATTAATTTTCGCTTTTGTTGCAAAGATTTTACTGTTTTAAAACAGCTTAAAGAGAACGTGTAAATTATATTTGCAGCGATTTTCACTTGTATACACATCTAAAAGACGTTGATTACTTTTTAAAAGTTTCATTTGTAATAGCACGCAAACACAGGGTTTTATTTTAATAAATTATCATTTATCGTGTGTCTTAAAAATGTTAGGTTATGGTTTTTCTTATCTTTGGATAATCCACGATGGCTGAATGACTAAATATCGACATACCGTGGGGGTCTTAAACGAGGTAAGAGTAAGTTTGTTAACACGAGGCTTAAATAATTGAAGATTTCTATTATTCTTTTTTTCTTGGTTTTGGTCCCTTCAGGTCCAATCCACCACTCTCCCCCTCTCGGACTATGCTTTCCAGGGCTTCGTCGGCGGAAAATCTGGATAATCAAGCTTGTAGCTCCCAGAAATTCCAAAAGAAAACAAACAATTCAACAATCGATGCAATGCATAAATTGTCGGCTGTCAAACCAAGATCTGCTACTGGTGTTACGTATAACCTTCACTTTCACTACTGACAGTTCCCATGGCACGCCCATCTATTTCCCGCCATTTGAGAAATACATCGTGTTCATCACCAAACAGGATACTATCAGCTTATAGGAATCTTCGCTCACAGCGCTTAGATCCAGAAGAAAGATGTCGTCAATTTAGCGTGAATCTTTCCTTGATCCCCGAAGGTAAAAACGTTCGTACGACACCTCTAGCCGCCATTCCGGAAAGAACTTTGTAGTCCTCTACGCACGTCCGCACTGTCCGGAGGTCAAACAAAGAGTGGAAGGTATAGGTCGGAGCGACATCATTGTGTGTGTCTCGCCTACTCTATCAGCAGAAAATAGAAATGATATACTGCGCCTGGCGAGTAGCCACAACCCCTACTAACGCCGAAAAATTCGAAGAAAGGTGGGAAAGCTTCCCCGACTATGGGACAATTCTCTGTCCTGCTTTAATATACAATAAAATGTTTTTATGAAACCTAGACCTAAAGTTCTCGTTAGCCAATCTGTAAAAGTATTATTTGCTTGTTTACATTTTTCAAATGTATGGCAGGTTTGTCTAAGGTATTGTAATGCAAATAATTTAATTTAACTTTTTTTTTTTAATTCTTCAAGATTTAAGTAATTACATTTTTTTACACAGAAACTGTCCACTTTCCCAAAACAATAAAAAAACGATTGTTAGGCAAAAATCAATATTAGCCAATAATCTCTTATACCCATATTTGTCCGGACTAATACAATAAGCTAAGCTAAGCTATAATAAATAGAAAACGTACCTATAAGCTGTTATGCTTCCAAATATCCAGTTAATTTCCTATTTTGCCAGACGAAGCATGACTTGGAGGTATCATAAAGATAAACGTTTTATGGCTGTAGCTCGTGACGTATTGTGACGTTTTCTGATTGGCTGTAAGGCAAGGAGCGATTTATGAGTAATTAAAGTGGGGTTTTAAGTACCTTTGTAATAATTAATTTCATTAAAGTCGCTTAGTTTAAAGTTTTCCAGGACAATTAAATTTAACTACCTTGGAAAATAAACTGTAGACCTTAATGTTAGTTTAAGGGTTCCTATTATTATTATTATTATTTAAACTGCCTATTTGTTAAATAAACTTTCTTTTTATTATTATTTTTTTTTTTTTTTAATGAAAAATCCCATTTTTTATTTCATCAATACGAAGCCCATAAAGTTATTTTTATAACAGCAGTAATAAGTTAAGGGTCAAAAGTCAGCATGCCTTTGAGATTAGGAAAACATCCAGAAAGTCAATTTGACCTTAAAAATATGTATCAAGGGTTTTTAAGGCCAATCTTAGGTTAGCATAAGATGGCCTGTTTAATTTTCTACAATTTTTATATTTATATATTATCTTCCTCTATTGCTTAGTTTTTAAGGTAAATAAATTTTACCCTTTTTTATTGGTACTGTTAAAAAGTGTGTCCACTTAAGTTCGCACGATATAAAAAAAAAACTTTTTCTTTCTAAAAGTTCTGCATGGTCTAAAACCTAAAATGCAATATCAGATATTAATTTAATACAGCATACTAGACATGTCAAAAAAAAACAAATTATATATATATATATATATATATATATATATATATATATATATATATATATATATATATAGGTAAAGTTCTTTGGGCATATGGCTCATTAATGACAGTAAAAATAAATAAATAAATAATAACCTGTAAGAATTCGGCTACCATGGTTGTTTGTTTAAAAATTACGGAGTCTCCAAAAGAAAATGGAATACTCCGGGCCCGAACAAGACGGCAACACGTGTTTCGTCTTTGTTAAGACTTGTCATAGCCGCTTCAGGTCGTAGACACCTTGATGATGCCCCGATTGACTATCAAGAATCAAGAACCATTCATTTTTATATTATATCGCAGTTTGGGTGAAAAATACTGCTTTCTATATGATTTTTATCATATATTTACTCACTGCTGTACGCCACCTACCTAGATTTGGCAACACTACTCATCCGAATTCTGCAAACCCGCAGACTGTTGCCATGTACAACTAGATGGCCCACTTTTACCTACCACCTTTAACCTCTCGATGTCAAGGCTGGTTGTTTTTAAATTTCTTGGTGAGGTGGCACCGGTTGTCTATATTTGTTAGTTCTGGGAATCAGAACGGATATTTATAGTCAATCGGGGCATCATCAAGGTGTCTATGACCTGAAGCGGCTATGACAAGTCTTAACGAAGACGAAACATATAATTAATACATTCGGACACCAAAATAATATCACATAATACACCCCGCTATCAATTTGGCGCCCAATGCTATGCCCTCGCCATACACAACGGCATCAAAATATTTATGGCGTCGTATATCCGGACGACACAAATTTTTGGACATTTTTTCGAAAAATTAATAATAAAGAAGTTTTCCATATGGTTCGAATTTACGTAGACACGCAGTATGAAGAATTTTTATTTCTGCAATAAAAAAAAAAGGAGGTTCTTGATTCTATTTAAAAATGAGCATGGTACATAAACAAATTATATAAACGTAATTAATATTTCAAAACATTATACTTTTACATCAAAATGGTTATAACACTTTTTTATAAAAATAAGCTCATTTTCTTTTATATTTAGGTATTTTTCAACAAGAATATAAATATAGAATTGAGAATCGTACATAAACAAATTATGTTCAAGTAATAAGTACTACTGTCCCGTTAATATCCAGAGAAAATCGACCTATTGGTAGCTCAAATGTAAAAATGTTGAAATTCGGTGAATTAGCTGACAAAAATGGGTTCATTGATCCAATTTTACGAAGAATATTTACAGCCGTGTTTATTCAGAGTTCTGAATAAACTGAAGCTTGCAAAATTATCTAACATCTTTTAAAAAAGTAAATATCCTAAAGAAAATTCGTACAACAAAGCCTTTACAAATTTTAGCGTATTTATTTACTAACCTAAAAGGTAAACAACTTCTTTATCCATCAAAACGCGTTGATAGCGCCCCTATTTCTACGGATTTTTTCACGGCCAACATAAGAAGTGACTGATTAGCCCGTGAACTTAACCTGATAGGTAATTCATCACTAGCTTTGTTTATATTTAATCTTTCCCCGATATGCGGGGTTACAAATTCGAAAACGCCGCTAAAATGACATGGTGGCGTGCGGATAGTGGGACTAGGCTGCCTGCAGTTTTTGATTCGAAGAGTTTTCCGGGAAATATTTTAAATGTATACAGGGTTGGCTATTTGAAGAAAGTGAACAAAAACTATAAATACGAAAATTGTGTGGATTATTTTGAATATTTATATCTATATAGGGCGTCCGGAAATTACGCGATTCCTGTAGGCGATTTTGCACGAAAAATTAACAACAAACTTCTATACAATTTTTTCGAAAACTCAAAATTAACGGAGATACAGGGGGTTAAAAAAATATTTTTTTGTTATTTTTTTAGTGTACTGATTTTTTCCAAATTTTGCATAGACATCACTAATGGTTCTTCGTATTTACCCTATTGATTTAACGCCAGTAGTCAAAGCCAAAGGGCTTAAACTGTCCCTTCACTTGACAAAAATGACTTAGAACTTTTTTGTTTCAATTCTTTCATAAATTTGGATACAAAATTAATAAAGAGCATTAAAATATCTTTTTAAAAGGTCCTCCCGTTGCATTTAACGTATGTCCTAAAAGTTTTGGCACAAAACTTCTTGTCTTTAATTTTAACAAGAACAAAATAATAGCAAGTTGCCTTTGAAAACAAAAGTTTATTTACTTTATTTACTGTCAGTTGGGATTTATTTATTTTGAAGTTTTCGCTTTAAGATGTCGTATAAATTAGAAATAAGAAAAAGTATCTACAAGTTAGTTGGGCGGATACCCAAAGCTGAAATCTGTCGAATATTCCAGAATGAAAACATTTCACGCAGAACCATTTATAGAACAATAGCGGAGTGCGAGCAGGGAATACCATGTCTGAATCTCCCAAAGTGGAAGACCACGTGCATTTACCGCACAGAGGTCAGAGAGATTGGTGAGAAGAGCAAAACCAGATTGTAATGTCAACGAGGAGACTGGCTAGGCAATACAGATCTTCTAAGAGTACGATATCGTTGGAATTGAGGAGGAATGGTCTTAAATATCGAAAGAGACGTAAGTGCCCCAAATACTCTCAAGAGCAGCTTCTTCGTATACCAAGATGTTGTCGTCAACTGAGGCGGATACATTTTGCCAATGAAAAAACATTATTTTAGATGACGAAAAGTATTTCACTTTGAGTAATTCTGAAATGAAGGGAAACGATGGATTTTATACGGACAACGTAGAGGAATGCCCTGACAATGTTAGATACAAACATAAAGCGAACTTTGCAGATAAAATCCTTGTCTGGTGCGCAATTTCTAACAGGGGTGTATCCCGACCTTTGTGGGAAGAGTGAGGGGTGAAGCTTTGAATAGTCAGAACTATATTGATAACTGCCTTTCCAAATTGCTTCACTTTGTCCGCGAACATCATGCTAATGACGATATCATGTTTTGGCCAGACCTAGCATCATGCCATCACTCAAGAGATACCCAAAACTGGCTTCGACAACACCACATACCTTTTGTTCCCAAAAACGATAATCCTCTAAACTTGCCGCAGGCTCGCCTAATAGAGGATTTTTGGGCTGTAATGTCTAGAAAAGTTTATCATGGAG
This sequence comes from Listronotus bonariensis, assembly GCA_014170235.1. Taxonomy (NCBI): domain Eukaryota; kingdom Metazoa; phylum Arthropoda; class Insecta; order Coleoptera; family Curculionidae; genus Listronotus; species Listronotus bonariensis. The sequence goes on along the minus strand of JACEGR010001403.1, from coordinate 143,933 downwards.
GCTGGGAAGCACAAGATGAAAAACAATTAAGACGGCGAATTTACGAGAAATTAAGAGAAATTGAACTGAATTCCGTCCAGGACCTCATGAGAGACATTCGAAGAAATTTGCGTCTGGTAGAGCAGAATGGGCCACTCCACATAATTCGATAGTATAGTTTAGTTAAGTATTGAGTTGTAATTTATGATAACTAGTTAGTGTTTAAATAAATTTCTTCATTAAAAAAAACGATAAATATTGTGTGCCAAAACTTTTAGGACGTACATTACATAAAATGAACGGTTTTCGAGAAAAACAACTTTAAACATTTACGTACGTTTAAATAGAAATTCGGATTTTTAAAATTAACAAAGCAAGCCTTGAAAACATACGATTTGGTTTACATGAAAAATAAGTTATTACAGTGTGATATAAGTTTGACAGATAATATTTGCTGCAATTTTAAAAACTTATTGATATTAAAAATAAGATGAATAATAATAATTGTTATTATTCCAACGTGGAACTACGCGAGATGCAATATTATTATGGTGCAGCTGGGGGAAATTATATCACACTGTAATAACTTATTTCCATGTAAACCTAGAGAAAACATATCTACTTATTAGTCCCTCAAAAATGAAAAAGATGGGCGCAACAGATAAAAAAGATATTATTGGGTAAAAAGTGTTATAAGGTATAGGTCATTGTTACTGTTTATATGTTTTTTTATATAAAATGTGTTAAAATAAGTATAGAGAGATAGAGAGGGAGGGACAGAGCGAGTTGTCATGTTTTGGTTTATAACCATTTGATTTAATTAGCTTGTTGGGTCCATTTTTGAGATTATTAATACACAATCAAAAATGTTTCATATTCTAAATAATTAAGCAAAGTTCAATTTGTGATCATACATGTGTTGTTATATTTCTAGTAGCAATGTTAAATATCTATCAGCCTTTAAGTATTAAATTTTAAAAGAAATATAAAAATAAGGCCTAAAAATAATACAGCATGCAAAAACTCCCTGTATTAATATACAAAGTGGGTAATATTTTGTCCGCAAACATTTAGCATACCACCGTTGTGACGTCGGAATTTCGATGTTTATGTTTGGGTTTGTTCTGTGTCATTAACCTACAATTTCTCCGTTTGCTCTAATTAAAATAGCGTTTCTATATTTAAAAATTATTATTTTGCTAATAATATTATTAATCAGTGTGTAATTTTAAATATTGGTACTTTATCTATCTAACATTTAAGTTTAGAATTTATTTGTCATAATGTTTCAACCTATGATAGTTTATTCTTTGCAGTTAATAGATCTCTTACATATACAGGGTGTTTCCTTTTTTAAATCTTTTGAAATCCCACGAAGGCATATGCCTAAATACAAGAGTACCGTGTGTTTCGGGTTATTAGATGTTTAACCCATCGTTCCCCTATTCCGTCAACGTTGTCCAAGCACTGAAAAATGCAGTTATGCATTTCACAGCACCTTTAAGACAACGCGGTAGTGCCACCACGATCGTTATTTTTAAACAACTACTACGCTGGGAATCGAACCGGCTACCTCTGGCTTCGAAGCTCTGTGCACTGCGCCACGGGGAGACTACTACGGTACGAAACTTAAGGGGTGCTTATGTCCGGACTTGCTTCACTCTGAATTTTTAGTGTTCTAATCTCGCAGAGTAAAGATCCTTAAAGATGCCTCGTGCAATCGCTCGCAAAACGTCTGTAAACGATGTTAATTTGACCAAGGCCATGAAACATTCCGTTTTATGTTATCTTAGGAACCTTTAACCTATTTGAATAAAATTTAAGACACTTTTTAAATATAATAAGGCTGATATAAGAGAATGACTTAAAGTGGCTTTAATTTATCCTTTCTCGAAAGCGAAACGAGTTACGAAGAAAATACAAAACACTAAAAAATTTGCACATTTTTTTGCTTAATCTGAAAGTGTATAAAAACTTCATAAAAGTCAGTGGCGTACTTTTTTTTTTATAAAATGTTAGCTGTAGTGCCCACTGAGACGCCACTGGGCCCTATTGTCTTTATCTAGGTTAAGCTAATAAATGTCTTATTTCATTTAATATGTGTACTGAATTTTATCCAAAACGGTTAAAGGTTTTTAAAATTTTTAACCCCTGTATCTCAGAAAGGAAGCAACATATGTTTATAAAAACTTTTAAAAAAAATACACATAAGAAATCAATCCCGTTGGTTTTGTACTGTAGTTAGGACACTACCTTGCTAGTATGTATGTATATTTTTAGATTGGCAAAATTTTATAATAAAGCTTATAAATTTTTAGTAGGAGTGACGTCACAGGTGCATCAAATATAACAGGGTATCAGAGTTCTATTAACTTTACCCTTTTACAAAATAGAAAAATAACTTTTTCTACTACTGTATAAATAAGAAAACTTTGTGGTCCTAGCAACGCGAATGATAACGAAAGAGAACCTTCGTGTTACCTGGTTGCTAAGCGTTACTAGCTACGAAAGTGTTATTTTCAGCGCCTGGACAAAAAAGTAAGAGTAAAAAAAAAAGAAAATATGCTTGTGGGAAATATTGGGATTTATTTATAAAAAGTAACTAATTTATGACAAAATATTTTAAAAACTAGGTTAGGTGTTGACATTAAAAGTAATTGTGCAATTTGAGCAATTAGCAAAAGAAATTGGAGGAATAATACTTGAATTAACAGTTTTTAAATTTGTTGTTGGGGTATCGTTATCACCTTTAACTACGTTAATATTCATATTTTTCACTGTTACTTCATTAGAGGAAATATTGGTAGGAATTTCGTGTAAAATCTTCTTTGAAATTTCCACCTTATTACTATAGGATTCAGCAATATATCCTTCCGCAACAGAAGAAGACTTCCAACCTCCATGCCTTTTAAGTCCAAAATATCGACATCCGAAGCATTGGCAAGGAACGTAGTTGACGTTCTTCTAAAAGAATGGCCAGTGTATCTACTGATGTCTTCAAGCTTCAAAAACTTTGCAATTTCTTTAGGTACATTTGAAATAGTGTGCTTTCCAATTACTTGATTAACACATTTACCTCTTTCATAACGATACAATAAGCGCTCATCTAGAGCATTCCTTGGTCTCAGCTTAATATATTCCTGTAGAAATCTGACATAAGGAACTGAGCCTTCATCGTTGGTTACTACAAAGTTTCTTTGAACTTTATTTTTAGACTCCACTATTTTTACTATAGCCACGTTATTTCTTATTTCTACATCACTTAGCTTCATTCTGTATATTTCGTCTGTCCGGCATGCCCCAGCCACTCCCATAATGGCTATTACTTTCATTGCTAAGTAACTTTGATCAGCCGCGTTAAGTAAATACTTTTTGACTTTTTTGCCTCATAACCATCGTTTTTCCTTTTAATAAAAGCAACTAGTTTCTTGAACTCCGAAGATCTTGATTTTTTTTTACGGAAATTTTTAACTTGAGTATGGAATATACAGACCAGAGGGTTGGTGGTGATAAAGACTCGGATTTTTCTTAAAAATACGCCAACATCACATTCTCGTCAATCCGCCCCACATTTTTGTAGCAAGCCATTCAGAAAACGATTTATATGTTTGATGGTACCTCTCTTTACGTTTGTCTGGCAGAAGTGAGGCACACGCCAAGGTCAGCTGCCTTTTGGATGCCATTTTCATATTCATTTAACATTTTAAAATGGGAATGGATTTATACTAAATTAACAATAATTCAATATCTGACAAGTGCTGATGACAGACAATGTCAACAATAAATGTGTTGCTATGGATTAATTTTTAACAGATAAAATTTCAAAATCTTTGATATTTCTATTAAAACATGATGTTTATGATTATTAAATTATGCGATACATAGAACAGTAGTAGAAAAATGTAATACATTACACGATGCGAAAGGCCTTTCAAGTGTTCGGAAACAAACCACCTCACACCAAAAAGTAAACTTTCGCATCTTGTAATGTAAATAACTATAAATTAAAAAATATTTGTTTACTTTCCATTGTAAGAACTACTCATGGTAATAGCTATTTACGTTACTAGACCGGAAAATGGTGTTTTACGGGTCGACGAAAAACATTTACAGGGGCGAGCCGTAGGCGAGTCCTGTAGTTTTGAGGAGACCCGTAAAATTATTTCCGGTCGAGTATCGTACATAATTTTTTTAATTGACCGGAAAAAAACTGTGTAAATTTTTAGTGTTATATTTAAACGACAATAAGGCAAGGCTGCTTCAATTATTTCATCTGGATTTTCCATGTCTGACTCCATTTTGGCAAAATGATGCTTTCTTTACTTTACAATATCTTGAACTGTCAAATAGTAACAATTGAACTCTGACAATTTTTGTCATGGCTAACAGGATTTTTGATATCAGGGACCGGAAAGTAAATGAGAGACCGGAAAGTAAACTAGGGACCGGAAAGTAAATTAGTCCTGTAAAATAGCATTTTCCGCTTAAAAATTGAGTGGAAAATTCAATTTTCCGGTCAATTAAAAAAAAGTCAGTTACTTCGTTTATTTTAGATACATATGAACTGACTTAACCTAAAACTAAAAATAATTATTGTTTAGTGTATTATACGTTTTTGATTTAGATTCAATATGCATGCTGTTTTATTCAAAAAATCTCTTAACTATTAAAGTTTTTGACAAGTGATAAAAGAAGTACGTTTAAGAACAATATTTAGGTAACTGACAGTATTTTTAAACGTCTGGAATATTTAGGCAGTTTGAAGATAATTTCCACTTTGTCACGAAACTTACCCCAAACACAACAACACACATTTACAATTACCCTCATTGTAAGCTTTTGAATCGTTGAAATCTCGGAATGTTTCGAGCAAAATAAATTTAATGAATTTCTGGTACTTTAACGAAAGTCCTTGGATAAAACAAAGACCGGCGTAATATTAGGATAATTGTCTAAATTAATTTCAACTAATCTTAACATAACTTTGAAGTCCCGCGACAACAAGTTTTAACAGTTGGAGTAGATAGTTTTAATTTGATGATTTAAATTTTTAAAATACAACAGACGGTAGAGTCAAAGCAAAATGTCAAAGTAAATTAGTCCTCCCCAAGTTTTATTTCAATACTAGTCGACCCGTGCCCACTTGGTTGGGCGTTAATTATAATTTTCTGTGAACTTTTTGTTCAAATATAATAAAATATAGCCTAAAACATTCCAAAAATAGTGTAGCTTTCTGATTGTAAGAAAATTTTCATGATCGGTTCGGTATTTCCGAAAATTAGCCCTTACAAACAAACAATCAAAGTTACAAATTCTACCTCTTTATTTATAATATTAGATTAAATAAATTTCAAAGAAAAAATCCATTAAAAATATGTAAATTTGTTGCTATATATATTTTTATAAAATAAAATCTGCTCCCGCAGAGAATCGAACTACTAAACCACAAGAGCTCATACACGTAGTTAAAACATCACCCCTTTTATAACATAATTGTTTAATCATTAAAATTATTGCCTATAGCACTCATAAATAGCCTAAATAGTGAAGCTTTCTAATTGTGAAGGAGTTTTTATGATCGGTTTAGTATTTTCAAAGATATAGTTTATCCAATATAAGGTCAGCTATGTCGTTGGGAGTTAATATCTAAACTTTCTGTTTAATCATAATAAAATATAGCCTGTAACACTCCTAATTAGGGTAGTTTTCTAATTGTGCAAGAATTTTTATGATGAATTTTGTCCCGAAAGATATAGAGCAGATAGTTTTTTCTTCATATCACACAGCTAGAACAAGTCCATCGAGTTTCTAGATGAAGCCCAAATTGTTACTCTTGATATATCCAAAGCTTTTCTACTTTGCTCTCAAGTTTTCTTTTTGATCGACATATATCAAATATTGTGGTTGGCCACTCTTTAGGCTTTTACCAGGGGTAATGCTGGAGTGCCTTAGGGCTCTGCATTGGCACAAACTCTGTTTCTTTTTCCCATCATCGACCTTCTTTCTTCCACAACCAATTCCATGCATAGTTTTGCCGACGATAGTAACCTTCACTTCAGTTTTTGGATTCCTAAACCAATCTTTAAGCCCGACTTGGAAAGCAATTGCATGGCCATGCAGATATGTCATCAAATATACCATATACTTATGAGCGGCCAAGTTCTGCAGAGCAACTACATATTTAACTTCTGGGCGTCAAATTTCAGAAAAAACATAACTGGCATAAACGCTCTTTTTATAGCCACGGCAGCTTTAAAATAGCTCCGTTTTCTCTTTTAAGTCAAAAAGTTTTTTTCTTCTAATCTATATACTTTGTATGTATCCCATATTAGACCTCCTCTGGAATATTGTTCTGATATCTGGAATATGGCGTGCCCCACCGCCATCAGTATTCTTAATTCCATTTAAAGAAAAGCTGTTTGCCTTTTTAGTGATCCTTTTCTTACAGAAAGTCTTTCTTCTCTTGTCCATCACCGGGTTGTACGGATGTATGGCTTGATTTATAGAGTATTTCCATGGCTTTTGCATCGAGGAAGTAGCTTCTATTGCAGATCTCTACAGAAAAACTCGTAGTGTCACACGTATGCATCCCTATATGATCCAACAGGACAAGCCCCGAACTCGAGAGTTGGATTGTTCGTTTTTATATCCCTAGAGTTTTGAAAATGTGAAACTACTCTCTGCAAAAGTATTCCCTTCTTATCCAAATCTTTAAAAAAAAATGTCCAGTGTTAACAAACTCCCTCTTACCTGGCTTAAGACACCCACGGTATGAAACTGCAAGCCGCCCTCTAGCACTATGTTTGGTTTTGTTTGGTTAACGTTATATCTAGTATACTACTACTAGTACCATACTAGTGTCACCTAGGTACAAATACTTAAAATATTTACATAATATAGCAGTTTGTAGTATAGGTATGTGAAAGTAATGATGTTCACCATCAGTCTTACTTGCAGACTTGCCTCTGCAGGTAGGCTCAAAAGCATGTCTCACCGGGTGTATACCTATTTAGGTATATAACGGTTTTTTTAAAAAGAGAATCCAAAAATTCGAACTCGTTGACTTGGAAGAGTAAACTAAAAGATTGTAGCATCACAAAGATAAAGGCTTTATGAAGTTAATTCGTGATGTATTGTAACAATTTCTGATTGGTTGTAAACTAAGTCGAGATTTATGAGTAATTAAAATCGAGAGTCTTTAGTACTTTAGTCATAATTAATTTCATTAAAGTCGAGTAGCTCGAAGGTGAAGTTTTCGAGGACAATTAAAATTTAAGTTCAGAAATAAACTCCAGAGTTAATATTGCTTTTAGCTTTCCTATTAATATTTGATTTAGAAAGTAGAATGGGTTCTATTCATTGTACTATCGATTTTCACTTTTAAAGAATTTGGTTTTATTCTCTTTTATGTTACTTTTGTTAAAGAAGAAGAAGAAGTTTATACTGTAGAATATTCGTTGCACAAAATATTTTGCATAAATGTAATATTCCAAAGGTTTTGTTTAGTTTTATAGTCAAAGAGCTAGCAATAGTGTTAGAGTAGAGTAAGAGCCCGTGAGCGGCATAACTTCGTCATTTTTTTTTATCTTTGGACAAACCACGAAGGCTAAAAGCCTAAATACTAACGTACCGTGGATGTCTTAAGCGAGGTAAGAGGGAGTTTGTTGACACGGGACTTAAATACTTAAAGATTTGGGGGAAGGAAAGACCTCCGCTGGCAGTAGATTCCACAATCTAGCAACTCTGGGGATAAAAGAACGAACAAAGTGAGAAGTTCGGGAGCTTATCCAGTTGGACCGTATAGGGATGCATACGCGCGGAACCACGAGTTTCTCTGTTGGGAACCGTGAGTGGAGGAACTATACTGGACAATTCTTCAGAGCAGAAGCCATGGAAGTACCTATAAAAAGCGATAAATCCCCCACAGCCCGACGATGGGCAAGAGAGGAAGCCTTTCTGTAAGTGAAGGATCATTAATGAGACGAATAGCTCTTTCTTTGAATGGAATCAAGAATGCTTAGGGTTGTGGGGGACGCCATGCCCCAGATATGGGAACAATATTCCAAGGGAGGTCGGATTTGGGACACATACAAAGTGTATAAATTAGAAGCGGAAAAATACTTTTTGGCTCGAAAGAGAAATCCAAGCTTTTTAAAGCTGCCGTGGCTATAGATACAATGTGTTTATGCCAGTTAAGGTTACTTTCAAATGTGACGCTCACAAGATTGAAGGTGTCTTTGCTCTGTAAAACTTGGCCGCTCATAAGTAGAGGATTAGTATTTGATAACTCTTTTCGCGACAATTTTATAAAGGATGAAAGTTTGTCAGCGCATGCTTCCAACATAGGTAGAAGCGATGGGAGACTATAAAATTTAACTCATAGTGGCTTTGGCAGGTACCAGGTACCAAAGGTTAATTAATTGAAACATTACTTTCGTCATTATGTAAATGCTGAATTTTATATAGGTTACTGGGATACCTATTTCAAGATATTCTCCCAGTCGGCAAACAGTTTTGATAGTTCCAACCCCTTGGCATGCAAACATTTTTATGTGAAATATTCCTGTTATTTTACAAGACAAAAAGTCTTATACAGTGTGTCCACGGATGGACTTTACAATAGGACAAATGGACTAAAAATTTAAATGTTCAAGAAAGTTGTGTATTGCAACTGCTTTTGCTTGGTAAAAAACAAAACAAGATTCACGTTAAAAACTTTGTTTTGTTCAGGAGCTCCAAAACCCAACAAAAATCTGAAAATGGACCAAGACAAAACTTTCTTTATTTTTAATAATTTAGCCCAATGTAAAATTAAATGAGGATCCTATATCTGAAATGTGAAATTAAATAAACAAAATTGTGTTTTTACGGTCATATTTTTTTAAATATTTTTTTATATGTTTTTAAATATTTTTTTATTTATTTTTTTTCACATTTTATGCGTACTTTTTCTTGTTTTAGTACAGCACAATCAATAATGTCAAAGTTGGTCAAATATATTCAAATACAAAAATGTGAAACCAGATGAATTACGTAAAAAGATGAACAAAAATGATTAAAATCATATGATACAAAAAAAAAATTTTTTTGTTTATTTTATATAGAATATTAGATATCAGATTCTCATTTTATTCTGAAAACCTTTTTAATTTGATATTTTGCTAAATCAGTAAAAATATAGATAGTTTTGTCTTGGTCCCTTTTTACATTTTTGTAAATTTTGGAACCCCTGTACAAAACAAAATAAATTTCTTAACCTGAATCTTCTTTTTAAGAAGCAAAAGCAGCTGCCACACACAACATTTCAATTTTTGGTCCATTTGTCCTATTGTAAAGTTCATTCAGTGAACATACTGTATAATAGTTGAGTTTCTTAATAGGCATGTCCTAAACATATTTTAATATATACAGAGTGTTCCAAAAACAATTTGTGTAAAAACATATTTCACAAAAATAACTTTTTTTGGAACACTCTTTATGCATCGAAGTATTATTAGGACATGCCTATTTGGAGAGTTTACAAATCTTATAAAGGCCTTTTTATTATATCTTAGTAAATAACAGAAATATTGGACACTCTGCGACAATTGAGCCACCCCAAAACGTCTGCCAATGGGTTGGAACTGTCAAAACTGTCTGGCGACTAAGAAAATATTTTCTTATAGGTACCCAACATAATGTAAAATTTAGCTTTTACAAAATGACAAAAGTTTCAATTCATTAACCTTTGGTACCCGGTACCTGCCAAAGCCACTATGAGTCAAACTTTCTAGTCTTCCATCGCGTATACCTATGTAAGCATGAGCTTTTATAAAATGACGAATGTCTTCCACTCACGGGCTCTTGGACTATATTGTAAATTAAAAATATGCTCTATTGATAAGGGTTTCATATTTTAAAAATAGTTGTATAAAAAAATTTAATTATAACATTTTTTTTCTTTTTTTTAAATCTGTTTCATTTATCATCTTAAAAAAACAAGAAAATATTTATTATTACTTTTTTCGCGACATAAAGTAAGGAAAAATCCGATTATAAAACTCGTTTTTTCTTGTTTTAGACTCCGAACAATCTCCCGGAATGTACCTAAGAGACGACCCGATATTCGGCAACCAACCTCCACACTGCGAACTTCGGGTACCTTCAGCTGAAAAAGCTGCTCACTACCTAGACGCCGCAATAGGAGGTCGGAGTCCAGCTACAAGAGATGACTGCAGAGATTCTCATTTACTTTTTACGTTACATGTGTATCAGTATAGTGTAGCAGGAAAAGGAGGAGGTAAGATCAAATACACAGTTAATTATATACATATTTAAACTATAAACTATAACCAAAAAACTATTAAACCGTGCACCAGTGGAAAACATTAGGAGAAATAGATGGGTCCACATTTATTTCATTCTGAAAGCAATACCACCAAGTACACAAAAATGATAAAGTAAACAAACCTTTTCAAAGGCACATAGCGCTGACAGAGCCTGATTTCATATTTTGTAGATAAATAGAAAAAAACACTGCTAAAACACGTGTCACGCACTTAAAAACATCCTCTTATTTCGCCTCTGTGATGTCATAAAATCGGTGGCACGTGGCGTGGAACTAGAAACTCGTCGGGTTGAATATTTTTTGCTGCAATAAATCATTGTTCACAAAAAGGTTTATTAACTTTATTATTTTTGTGTACTTTGCTGTATTGCTTTCAGAATGAATTAAATGTGGACCCATCTTTACAATAAATGGTAATTTATGTAACAAGTGCATAAAGTGATAGTTCTCTTTACGAATATAAAGTTTGACAGCACAAACCTTTGGACAAGTGCGGCAATCCCATGAGTAAAAAAGACACTTTATGGATGTGTTACATATACCATATTTTTTCTAGGACCGTATAAAAGTTTCCCATATTACCATTTAATACATGTTTTATTTATTTTAATATTTGCAGTACAGCCATTAGATTGCAACAAAGAATCATAGCCTCCCTATTTTTTAAGAGACAATTATCCTTTTTATAATTATGCATTTATCATTTAATTTTAGAAAATTGTATGTACTTACTTTTGTAAAAATAATACTAAAACAGTATAATTTTCTTTTCAATTTCTTAGTCATCCAAATTTATTATTACTATTAATTTTTAGTTATTTCTAATAATTTTTTTACAAACTGTCAAATTTTAAAACTAGAGACACATGAACTAAAATAAATAATGACGAAAACAAAGGTAACTTGACCGTTAGGTACAGTTGATGTCGCGTTTACTGTTATATTGCATAAACTTAACCCACTTAAAAAACATCAAAATATTTGGATTTTTTTGTATCCTTAAATTATTTTTACCAGTGTATAAATAAACTAACAATTAAGTAAGTAAGCGCTCCTAGTCCAATAGCCGAAACAAGTGTTTTATTCTTATGGTTTCATGACGGTCCCTTACCATTTTTTGGCCAAATGTTTAAAAATTGCATGTAAAGCATTGCCGTAAACTTGTCTGACAAACAAAGTGACGCGTTCGCCCAGTCCGACACCCCAAACATTTAAAATTGACAGGCTGGGTTAAAGCGTCGCTTCCAATATGGCGGTATGAATATTTGTAGTAGACTCGTCAAAAGGAACCCCCTAAAAAGGTTTTAAAAGTGTTCTAATGTCAAATTTTAAAAGAACATCGATATATCGGTGTCGATAAACATCGTTTTGGCTAATATCGATTATTCAATATATCGAAAAGTAATATATCAATATTTGAAAAAAAACAAAATTTCCATAAATTATCCAATATTACATTTTTTTTCTTAACAGGTAGTGGGTAAATAAATACGGTATAAAAGTGAAATATATACCTTAATACTTTGTTTTTTTTTTATTTAATTGTACAACATCTTTGACAGGTTTAAAAATTTAAGTTAAAAAAAAACAAATATCAAAAATATTCGATATCGATGTATCGATATATTAAGAAGTTAAATATTAATGAAGATTATCGATATTTGATTCCGATATATCGAAATTTGAAAATAGTCGATATATCGTTGCCATCCCTAGGTGGAGATCAATAGGCTCGTGTTTATGGTATACAGGGTGACCAGGAGCTTTACCAACAAAATTAAGAAATATGGGGTTATCGAAAATAAATTACTTTGTTTTATATTAATAAATAATAATTATTTTTTTACCTTGCGTACTTTGCAGGATGTTAAGTTAAATGTTTTTTTAAAGAATATAGAGAAGATAGCGCAATTAAGTAAATTATTAATGTACATTACAGACATTCCAATAATCCCATCACAACTTCATGAAGCATCTATATTTCCTTATATTCACAATATAAAATGGTTTTCTTATGAATAAAATACAAAGGTAGAGAGAAGAGACATTTCCATATTCTTTTCTCGTTTAAAAGAAAGTTATGCAAATACATTTTTCACGTCGGGAGCAAAAATAAAGTTCTCGTGCTGCGGACTCGAATTTATTATAATTGAGTTTCTTATCGTGTCGTTCTAACAAAAGTATCGCGTCTACTTAAAAACTTACTCTGAGAGTTTTTTCCCAGTTTCGGTTCTAATCTGGAAAATTGTTCGCCGCGGCTGCCCTCAGGCTAAAACTGTCTGAATCTGATATACTGGGATTTTCTTCAGAATGTATTTTCCCGAAAAGTTGCCTTTCATACGAGATATAAGTTTAACAATGCAGAATTGCATTATTTAAGCTCCAGGGTCATCCAGAGCAGGGCCGTATTAACCGTTTCAGGCGCCCTAGGCTAAAACTCCCAGAGCGCCTATTTTCCACCAAAAAAAATTTTGAAGAGCAAAAAAAAGCTCCTTCGTTATTCCGTAGCGCCTATTTTGTATGCCAGGCGCCTTACTTTCAAAATTAAATTTGATGATCAAAAAAAAGGTCATTCCCTCCTTTTCGCGCCTATTTGCCTATTTCATCCCAAAAGCACCTTATCCAAAAATCCCTATTACTCTCCTGTCTGGCGCCTATTTTTTCATAGCGCCCTAGGCTGTAGCCTAGTCAGCCTAATGGATAATACGGCCCTGATCCAGAGTGGAACCGTTCCACATTTGTAGCCTTTTTCCAGAGTTTATTTATAGAGGATGTCTTTAAGAGGCTATTTATACAGAATATCAGAGTTGGGTAGTATTCGAATACTCGATATTCTGAATACTATTCAGAATAATTTTTTTTTATCTTTGGACAATCCACGAAGGCTAAAAGCCTAAATACTAACGTACCGTGGGTGTCTTAAGCAGGGTAAGAGGAAGTTTGTTAACACGGGACTTAAAAACTTGAAGATTTGGGGGAAGGAAAGACCTCCGCTGGCAGTAGGTTCCACAGTCTAGATAAACTCTAGGGATAAAAGAACGAACGAAATGGGAAGTTCGGGGCCTGTCCAATTGGACCGTATAGGGATGCATACGTGCGGCACCACGAGTTTCTCTGTTGAGAGCTGCAAGAGGAGGGACTATACTGGATAATTCATCGGAGCAGAAGCCGTAAAAGTATCTATAGAAGAGCAATAGATCTCCCACAGCTCGACGATGGGCAAGAGAAGGAAGTCTTTGAGTAAGTAAAGGATCATTAATAAGACGAACAACCCTTCTTTGAATGGCATCAAAAATGCTGAGGGTTGTAGAGGATGCCATTCCCCAGACATGAGAACAATATTCCAGAGAGGGTCGAATTTGGGACACATACAAAGTGTATAAATTGGAAGGGGAAAAATACTTTTTGGCTCGGAAAAGAAATCCAAGCTTTTTGACGCCGCGGTGGCTATAGATACAATGTGTTTATGCCAGTTAAGGTTATTTTCAAATGTGACGCCCACAAGGTTAAATGTGTCCCCGCTCTGCAAAACCTGGCCACTCATACGCAAAGGGTAAGTATTTGTATTTGTGCGGTATTCGAATACTATTCGAATAGATTTATATGTTTGGTATTCGGTATTCGACGGAATACTTTTCTGGTCAGTATTCGGTATTCTCTATTCTGAATATCGTTTTTGAATATTCTGGTATTTGAATACTGGTATTCTAATACCGATATTCGAATACTGGTATTCGAGTACTGGTATTCGAACACCGGTATTCGAATACTAATATTCAAATACCTATATTCTGGTATTCAAATCCTGAATTTAAATACTGTTTGCTAATTTTATGGCGGCTGCCTTCAGGCTAAAACTGTCTGAATCTGATATACTGGGATTTTCTTCAGAATGTATTTTCCCGAAAAGTTGCCTTTCATACGAGATATAAGTTTAACAATGCAGAATTGCATTATTTAAGCTCCAGGGTCATCCAGGGAACCTTTCCACATTTGTAGCCTTTTCCCAGAGTTAATTTATATAGAATGTCTTTAAGAGGTTATTTATACAGGATGTCTCTAAAAAGTATAAAAAAAGATACTATACAGTGTGTCCAAGATAAGGATCCTAAGCATGGGAATCTCAGTACCTACTGGAGATACAGCTTAGGTTAAATTGGGAAAAAGTTGTGTTTTTTAAAGCTTATTTACATGCCGTTTAAAAACTTAAAAAATTTGCATGACCCGCAGAGATATTGGGCAAAAAAAGAAAATTTGACTATATCGATTTTATTTTTTTCTGACTTTACTTGAAGAGATATAAAAAACTAATAGCACTTTTTCATTGGCACTTTTTAGCTACTACGTGATGGTACTTTTATATTTTATATCCGACGTTTCGTTTGCAAGAAACCATCATCAACTTTATTTTTTTATATGGCTCGAAAAAAGTACATCCTGTATCTGATCCCATTTTTTATTACAAATTCAACGATGTTTCATGTGTCATATTTTAATTTTTAGTTAAAAAATATTGCATTTTTTCTATTTTTTTTAAGTTTGTTTTAAGTAGGCCTTGCAAACAAATACTTGGACGTTAATACCTGTTACCGTATTTGTAACATAATTTAATATCATTATAAAATAGTATTTGTTCTTATTACCCTGCTTGTCGAGTTGTTGTTTTTAGAGCAATTGTTCTTATTGTTACAGTTGTCTCTATTATTATTTATTGGTAAATAGCTAATATCTTATTGTATTATTACGGTCGAATATTTTGGATGGCCATTATAGCCCTGAAGATAAATTTGACATGCTAACATGCTACATTTTGTGCTGCAAAAATAAATGAAGGTATCATTTTTGCAGGTAATGAATTATGATAAATGCATGGACCTGGTAAATTCCACACTACATATTAAACCCAAAACGTTCTTAATGTTTCGATATTTTCTTAACACGCGGATTTTGTTGAGCCTAGTAATGCGTATTGCGTATAAAGACAACAGTAACAATAAGAACAATTGCTCTAAAAACAACAACTTGACAAACAGGGTAATAACGACAAATACTATTTTATAATGATAATTAATTATGTTGCAGATACGGTAATACGGTATTAACGTCGAAGCATTTGTTTGCAAGGCCTACCTAAAAATAACTTTAAAAAAATAGAAAAAATGCAATTTTTTCTTTTAACTAAAAATTAAAATATGACATGATCAGATACAGGGTGTATAGGTTTAAAAATTGCATGTAATACATTGTGGTAAACTTTTCCGACAAAAGTGGCGCTTTCGCCCAGTCCGACACCTGAAACATTTGACATTGACAGACTGGGTTAAAGCGCTGCTTCCATATATGGCGGTATGAATATTCGTAATAAACTTGTTAAAAGAAACCCCCTAAAAAGGTTTTTAAAAGTGTTCTTATCATGAAGTCCATTTCATTACTGGCCCAGGGACTATTGGTGGACATAAACATGATTTCGAAGAAACAGGGTGTTTTTTAGTTTTCATTTTTTTAATAAATAATATTATTAATAACAAGTATTTTTCTTTACCACCCTATATCCTAAAACTTAGGCCATTTAGAACATATGATTACTTTAAAGTTCTTCTTAAAACTGCAGGAAATGACATTTAAAAAAAATTAAAAATACTTAAAATAATTATGCATTAAAATTACGCTTTATGTCTTTTACTTTGTTGTAATTTTGTAATATTTAAATATGTATTTTCAATTTTAGTTGCTGGTGGAAGATCTCGACTGCACCTAATCGACCTAGGAAATTCTGAAAGAGGAAAAGCTAGCGGAGGTATCCCCTTATCAGGAGTAGGAAATATTTTGTTAGCCATTTTTAATGGACAAAAGCATTTGCCATATAAAGAACACAAACTCACCCACCTTTTAAAAGGTAAAGATCGTTTTACTTAAAATATCTTTTTATTTTAACTCATGATATTTAAATATAGTATACAGGGTGATTCAAAAATCGATCACAAAAGTTAAGGGGGTGATTCTACTTGACAAAATAAGGGTAGAGCTTTATATAACTATTTTTTTAAATGTCATTCGTTTTCGAGTTACAAGCCGTCAAAGTTCAATTTTTATTTTGGTTTTTCGCCATATTGCATTTATTTTTTAAACAATCCAGTTAATATGTGGCACACAAATCGAGCTTTGCAGATTCTAAAATTTTAAGACAAAAGTACTTTATTTAAATACCGCCAGAGGGCACTTTATCTAAAACTTAAAATTTATTTACATCATAACTTTTTTATTTAGACAGATATCGCAAAGCTGGAAGCGCCATTTCATAAAAATGAAAACTTAAAAAATAAGGTACTCTGTATTAAAGTCGATAAACCTCATCGTTTAGGCACCAATAGACATCAAAGTTTTCATCAATTTCAATCAAATTACCTACATACATACAGGGTGTCCAGTAACTCAACCGACAACAAACTTTACGGGGCGATTCTACAACAAAAATAAAAAAAAACTTTATATAAGCATATGTCCTAAACGTCTTAGTTTTTGAACTACGGTGTGTTAAATATTAAAAAAAAAACCTTTTTTTTTTATTTTTACTTTTGTCCTAATACTTTAGAATCTGCAAAGCTCGATTTATGTGCCAAATATCAACTGCATTGGTTAAAAAATAAATGCAATATGGCGAAAAACCAAAATAAAAATTGAACTTTGACGGCTTGTAACTAGAAAACGAATGACATTTTGAAAAAAAAATTATATGAAGCTCTACCCTTGTTTAGTCAAGTAGAATCACCCCTTAATTTTCGTGAATGATTTTTGAATTACCCTGTATATTTTTAATATGTGGTTTAGGTTTTCTTTTGGCTTTTTATTTATGATGTTTTAATTAAAATTGTTTCTGTTCCCAGACTGCCTAAGTTCCTTAACTTGCCATGCTGCGATGATAGTTCACGTGTCGCCGTGCGCACAAAACTATGCTGAAACTTTAACAACGGTGCAGCTAGCATCCAGAATACACAGGATGAGAAGAAGAAAGATTAAATTTGTTTCGACGGCCGCTGGAAATGGATCAGGTACCAAAACATTTTTTATAATTTTTCTTTACAAATACATAGCTTATAATAAAGCAAAATACGATACAATTTTCTTTGTACCTATGAAACTATGATTCGCATTTCTTTTTATACACTCATGAACAAAAATATCGTATATGCTCGCTTATGTTATAAGGACAATTAAACAAAGAAAATGTTAAATAAAGGTGAAGCTATAACTTTGGCGTAACCGTTGTTATTTACTGATAATAATACACCTTACAGGGTGATTTAATAAAATAATTTTTAATTTGTCTGTATGATATGCTGTTAAAGGAGAGTATATAATTATATTTGTAATGATAAACATCAGAAATAAGTAAGGGTATAATTTATTTGCAAAGAGGATTGCTGCCTTTTAACAGCACATCACACAGGGTGATTAAAAATTATTTATTTTTGCCAATAACTTTTAATCACCCTGTAGAATGTATTGTTAACAGTAAATACCAACGGTTGCGCTAAAGATATGACATTACCTTTCTTTAATATTCTCTTTTATAGTTGTCCTGATTACATAATTATTAAAAGAGGTTTGGGAATTTAAATTAAAGCATTTTTGTATTAAAGCTTCCCCAGCAGCAAGCTGACGTCATTATGACGTCATTTTTAAGACATTTTTGGTCATAGGAAGTCGTCCGACCAAAAATGATGACGTCATTTTAATGACGTGTTTTTGACGTCGTTAAAGTGACGTCTTTTCAACGTCATTTTTTGTCATACTAGCTTATAAAAATCTAATAACGTCATGTTTAAGAAAACCCGCCGGAAATATTTTGTGACATTATATGATTCTTGTCAAAATGATAATAAACTACTACGTTTATTCAACATCTTCTCTTTTTATCGCCTACACCGTACCGATGAGACCAAAATAGTTTGAGACCGGTTGGTGATGTTAATTAGCTTTGAAAGAAATATCTTCGGCTAGTGTAAAAATCTGCATCTCCAGGTTGGACAGTGTCCCGAAAGATGCGACCTTGCAGTGCAAGAAAATTGC
Organism: Listronotus bonariensis; assembly: GCA_014170235.1. Classification (NCBI taxonomy): domain Eukaryota; kingdom Metazoa; phylum Arthropoda; class Insecta; order Coleoptera; family Curculionidae; genus Listronotus; species Listronotus bonariensis. The sequence continues at coordinate 125,557 of JACEGR010001403.1, read as the reverse complement.
AAGCAGTAAGGGATTTTTTCTATTTCGATTTTCAAATAAAATATCGGATTATTCCAGCTTTAAAAAAAAGTACATGCGTCAATTTTTCGTCATCTTAAGACGTCATTAACGGGACGTCTTTTGCCTGTGACTTAGGGAGGTCAACTTAACGTCATTTTGTCGTTATCCTATGACGTCTTTGCTGACCAAATGTGATCAAAAATGACTAAAAAAAGACGTCAATAAGACGTCAGCTTGCTGCTTGGGTTACGGAGTAAATCAAGCATATGCGATATTTTGGTCCAAAAGTGTATAAAAATTAAGTAATTTTTGTAAGACACTTAGACAAACTATATGTTTCTAGGAGGTTCCTCTGGCGAAGAACCTACAAGAACAACAGGAACCAGCAGCGAACCTGATCCTTCCAGTAGTGATCTTTCTGCGGATACAGTGATATACGTCGGACGAACTGACGATGCAACAGATGGGGAGCACCCCCTGTATATATACCTAGTTTAAATTCAGGAGATAATAGATGTTCAATGAGCAAAGCACTACGAGGTAGGGAATGTAGTGAGAGTAAATACAGAGTGTTGTCTCACCGGGAAATGCTGCGATCGATTTCTTGAAAAGTACGCTTTGGAAAATTTTAAAAATTTGGTACCATTATAAAATCAGTGGAGAACATACAACTAAAATATTTTGACGGCTCTACCACTTCTGGTTATACCAAAAGTTAGTGTCAACTTCCTTATTTTAAATGCAACACCCTATATACTATTTGTTAAACATAATTTGTATATAATGTTCTTTACCGAAGTCCAACCGTTTTTAACTTATTTTTAATTTTATGTCAAAAATAACGGTTACAAGCCATTACATAACCATAAATTTCTTCTAAAGAAAAGCCTTTAATATGATTTGGTGGTATGTTTTTGTAAAGAAAGAAAAACTTTAGTAGACTTTATTCATATTTTTACAATTAATAAATACAGAGTGGTCAAAAATAATCGTTAAAAATTATAACGACAAAAACCCTAAAAGTCAATTTTTCCCATAAAAAACCCCATCGTTTTTAACCTTATCCTATATTAAGTATCAAAAATAAGGATAATTTTGTATGAGAATGTCTATTCCAAAAATGTATAGTTTTCGAAATAATAATAATTTATTATTTATCCATTCTAATTATCGGCCAATATCGATTATTCCTATAATAGGAAAGATATTCGAAAAAGCTTTATATCTACAGCTAATGAACTATTTTGTGGATAACTCTTTGTTTTCGTTGGTTCAATTTGGCTTTGTTCCAAATGGAAATACCGCTGATGCCATAAATAATCTTGTTTCTTCAATTGCGGAGGCCTATCAAAATAAACAGTATGCAGGAGCCAGTTTTTTAGATTTAACCAAGGCCTTTGATTGTGTCCAGCATAATATTTTACTTGGAAAACTAAGGAAATATGGGATGTGTGAAAACTCAGTTAACCTACTTTCAACTTATTTGGAAAATAGAGAACAAATAGTGACCATTGATGGAAAAGCGTCCACTAAGCTGACCTGTAGTTTGGGAGTGCCCCAGGGATCAGTATTGGGGCCTCTGTTATTCTTGATCTTTATCAATGACCTTGACAAATATATGGTAAATTCGCTGTTGACCCTGTATGCAGATGATACAACGTTGTTGAGCATAGATGGAAATTTGGATATTCTTCACCAGAAAATGCAGCGAGAGCTTTCTAGGGCTTCCGAGTGGTTCTGCGCAAATAAACTGAAACTAAATGAAAATAAAACATGCCAAATGATGTTTTCTTTGTGTGATCTCTCGAATGCGGATAACCCTCTTAGTGTAAAGTTTCTAGGGGTTCTTATGGATCCTAAATTAATATGGGACCAGCACATAGAGCAAGTAGCTACAAGGTTAACAGGAACTATCTTTTTAATTAGAAATTTGGTAGGTGAAGTCTCAAATTCCGTTATAAAGACAGCTTATTATGCACTATTTGAAAGTACCTGCACCTATGCTATTCTTGCATGGGGACATTCTTGTCATACTAGCCGTCTGTTCTCTTTACAACGCCGGGTGTTAAGAGTTATGCTGGGACTAGGTTACCGAGAAGATGTAAAAAATTATTTTAAAGAACAAAAATTTTAACTATTCCATGTTTATATATACTGTATGCGCTTCTACATGTTAAATCAAATTATGATGGATACTCACAACGTATTAATATTCATTCTCATAATACGAGAGGAAGAGGTAATCTACAATTGCCCTTTACTAGAATAGCGAGAAGTCGAAATGTACTCAACTACTATGGACCAAAATTTTTTAATCATCTGCCTGAAGAAATAAAGTCTTTGCCCTTTAAACCTTTCAAAACCAGAATAAAACAGGTCCTGCTAAATGGTGCCTGCTATTCATTTGACGAATTTTATGAAATTTTATAGATTTTCCAATTTTTTTTACTGTGTGTGACATCTATTTTATAGTAATTTTAGTTATTTAAATATATTTTAAGTGTTAATTTATAAGTGACGTTTGTAAAAACCTGTAGGTTGTTGACATGAATAAAGTTATTATTATTATTATTATTAACAATGCTTTTAAGTACGGCTTAGTTTGGCTCTAATTGGCCTTAAAAAACAAAATGCGGCGTCACAGCCAACTACCCCGAACCTACCCGTACTAAAGTGCGTTGTTAGAATAGATAAGTATTAAATCGTTAATATTTCGAAAACTATAAATTTTTGAAATAGACATCCCTATACAAACTTACCCTTATTTTAAATGCTTAATAGAATAAGGTAAAAAAAAAGAAGTTTTCATTGGAAAAAATAACTTTTGAGGTTTATGTCGTTATAATTTTTAACGATTATTTTTGACCACTCTGTATTTATTAATTGTGAAAATGTCAATACAGTCTACTAAAATGGTTCTTACTCTACAAAGGAACTTAACCTCAACTCATATTCAAGGCTATTGTTTGAAGAAAGTTTATGGTTACATAATGACTTAAAAAGTCATTTTTGACATAAAATTTAAAATAAGTCAAAAACTGTTAGACATAAGTATAGAACAATACATAAATTATATTTAAAATTGATGTAAAATCTAAAAAATAAATAATTTATAAGGTGCTTCATTTAAAATAAAGAAGTTGACATTAAGTTTCGGGTTAACCGGAAGTTGTAGAGCTGTCAAAATATTAAAGTTGTATGTCCCCTACTGACTTTATAATGTTACCAAATTTTTAAAATTTTACAAAACGCACTTTTCCAGAAATCGATCGCAGCAATTCCCGGTGGGACACTCTGTATACAGGGTGTTCGAAAAATACACGGCCAAATTTTAGGAGGTGATTCCTCATTGAAAAATATGAAAAAAAGTTCCTATAAACATGGGTCCGAAAATGCATAGTTTCCAAGATACAGGGTGTTAAACTTTTTAAATAAAATAGGTTTTTGTAATTATCTTAAATACCCTGTAACCGATTTTCTTGAAATTTTTCAGTGTTATTTCTAGTAATAAGGGCCAAAGTTAGGCATAATTAAATTAAAATTATTAAGTCCAGTGGCGTCTCACGGGACATCTTATCGAAAATAATTGTAAAAAAATGTACGCCACTGACTTTTTTGTAACCTATTTATTTTTTTTTTAGAATAAGCAACTGAAAATACAACTTTTTATCTCTTGAAATTGTTTGTATCTTGCTTCGTTTTGGAGAAAAAAATAAAAACCACTTTATTGCATGTTTCTTGGGACGGAATTTTTGAATTTTGACGATTTACTGAGCAAAAACAGTTAAAGATAGAGCAAAATTAATTTTACTTTCCTATCTTAACTTTTTAAGGACTATCTAATGACATTAAAAAGTGAAGGTCAACTGAAGATTAAAGAAGGTGAATGTTGAACCTAAATGTTGGACACCCTGTATCTTGGAAACTATGCATTTTCGGACCCGTGTTTATAGGAACTTTTGTTCATATTTTTCAATGAGGAATCACCTCCTGAAATTTGGCCGTGCATTTTTCGAACACCCTGTATTTAGTAGATATATTTCTTGTAGTCTTTCGTTCTATCATACCAACATGTTGTTACAGGTTCATCAGCAGAACAACGCCCTACAAAGTCATCTCCTAAGCTAGAAAGAGACACAGTAGATAAATCATCCCACCGTCCAATCAAAACACCTTCTCAGAGCGCCAAAACATCTCCGGCTCATACCAACTCCCCCAAGTCATCTCCAAGTAGGATACCTTCCATAAAGAAAGCATCGGATAGTCTAAAACACCCTACGAATGGAGGTAGTGATGAACAGTGGATAGATGGTCCAAGGTAAGAAATTATTTTTATTTGTATACAGGGTGATTTATAGTAAATTTTGATACCTTTATACAGGGTGGCCCACCATATTCGACACGGTCTGTAGCTGGATAACCATGGGGTTTTTAAAAAAGTAAATACTGGAACATATACAGGTCGGAAAAGACTATAGTATAAAATTATTTTAGTCTATACAGGGTGTCTCAAAAAAGTGTTACGTATCAAAGTTATATTTTTTAAATGGAACACCCTATATTTTATGACGGTTTTAGATTCTACTTTAAAAAATAACTCAAGTTTGTTTATAGTACTAAGTGTCTAAATTTATTCGTTTTTGTAATATTTGATTTTTTGAAAAATGCAGAGGTAAAATTAAATTGATTTTACTTTAAAATTTTTAACACTTTAAACTTTAAAATGTCTAACAAGATTAGAAAAAGTCTGCCATATCATACGTAGGTCAAATAAAGATCAAATATTGTACAGGGTGATCAAAAAATTTTTAAAATTTTTCAGACAATCAAATAGCCATATCTCTCTTATGTTAAATGGAACACTCTGTATTTTTACGTCACTTGATGACAAATAAAATACTCTTTCAAATGGTTATAGGTTGCCTATACCTATCTTTTGTGCTTTTTTAGTAAAATCTGTTTTTACAAATTTTTAGTCCAAATGTTTATTTAAATTAAAGTTGGCTGTGACATAGCAACCATTAATATTTTTCTTAAGAAAATAACAACGACCATTTATAGATTACTAGTGTTTTAGTCAGTTTATAAGAAATTTCAATGATTTGAAATAAAAACCCTTCTTCTACAACAACAAGATGATATAATACTGGTAGGATGTGAAAAAAATGGTTTACTTTAGTCTAGAGTTAATCCTGAAAAATATTCCAGGAGAAACCATCTGATTACCTTAATAGTTGCTTTAAAGTAATTATGGATAATGGAAGAAACGAGTTATAGGTCACAGAATGTCGTCATAACTAACCAGAGGCGTTATTAGGATTGTTTAAAAATACAAGTTTTATCATTACCACATTCAGCTGAAATAAGTTTTATTGGAAGTAGCATTATAAGCAACTAATTAAATTTTTTCAGTGAATTTTAAAAATAGTGACAGATAATACAAAATCTTTTAATTTTGTGCTTCTTTCCAACAAATTTACCTTTTGCAATAACGCCTTAGTAAATAGGCATAGCTATATCACAGCCTACATACATTTAAATAGACATTTGGAATAAAAATATGTTAAAACGGAATTTACTCAAAAAGTATAAAAGATAGGTATAGGCAACCTATACACCATTTGAAAAGAGCATTTGGTTTGTCATCATGTGGTGTAAAAAAATACAGGGTGTTCCATTTAAAATAAGAGAGATATTGCATATTTGACTTTCTAAAAAATTGAAATTATTTTTTCATCACCCTGTATAATCTATGATCTCGATATGACCTACGTAGGATAAGGCAGACTTTTCCTAATCTTGTAACAAATTTTAAAGTTTAAGGAGTTTATATTGTTAAAATAAAATTAATTTAATTGCACCCCTGCATTTTGAAAAAAAAATCAAATATCACAAAAACGAATTAAATTAGACACTTGGTACTATTAACAAACTTAAATTATTTTTTATGTTGAATCTAAAACCGTCATAAAATATAGGGTGTTCCATTTAAAAAATATAACTTTGATATGTCACACTTTTTTGAGACATCCTGTATAGAGTAAAATAATTTTATACTGTGGCCTTATCCGACCTATATATGTTTTAGTATTTACTTTTTTAAAAGCACATGGTTATCCAGCTACAGACCGTGTCGAATATGGTGGACCACCCTGTATATTGGCTTTCCTATTGATTTTGCAGCAATCTCTTATTGGACTCTTCTGAAGACTTTAATAAGATTAACTTAGACACTAAATTTCGTTATTTTCTAATGTGTCAATTAATTGTTACTAAAGAGAAAGTATTTCTAAAATTTAAAATTTTACAAGATATGAGCCACTCTGGTTATGCACCACCGAGTATACTCAAAACACAAATGAAAAGAGATTGTTTTTTACCAAACATATTTTTTAGAATATCAAAGAGCAAAGTGGCGGAGGCAAGACATTTGATGAAGGAGTCTTGCCATATCAAAAAGCGAGAGACCTGGATCGATGGGCCAATGCAAGGGACATCAGAACCTCAGCAGGGGTAATTACAATCATATGTTCCATTATCGCTTGTTTACAAAAAAAATCATAATGAATTCAAGATAGTTCTAAAAAAGACTACATATACTAAATATAAATATATTTTTAGCTATGGCTATATGGACTCTCACAAGAAAAACATGATCCGAAATTGGGTTGAACACCAAACGTTCCAAATCACCAAAAGTAAACATGGTTCTTCTCACCAACGAAGTCAAGATCTATCATCATCGTCAAGACATGGCAGCTCAAGAGACGTGCTCCCTCCTAAAGAGCTAACACAGTTTAAAACTTGTTCCTCTGATGACGTCCACGAAGATGAAACTGTGTTCAGGTCGTTAAATTCTAATAAGAAACATGAGATTGTAGAAGAAGGAGTAATACGGACAGGGTTGAAACTATGCAGGTATGTATAAGAAAGAGACCAAGACCCACGAAGTTAAGAATGGCATTTTTTTGTATTTTAAATAATTAAATTTATTTTTAGTGGTAATTCTCGAACTGATAACGCAATTCCTGAAGCGGAAAGTCCTCTGGAAGACCAGCAGAAGAAAACAGAAGACAATTTTATAGATGATGATGATGAGGAACCCGAGATTCCACCAGCATTGCCAATTATTCAACCTTTGAGTTCCAGAGAAGTTTCCCTGGAAAGTTTAGACATGATTCTTAAGGTAAAACTGAAATTTGAAACAAATTAAAAGCTAATAAAAATGTACTAATATTTGTATTGACTATATGTACTTTTTTTACTCTAGGAAAGAATGTTATCGAACGCAGAGTACAACAAAAGTTACCAAAATAATTACGATCATGATCAAGACCATCAGGAAGAAGATGAAGTGCTTGAAATTATAGAAGTTGAAGAACCTTTAGAACCAGTACCTACCATGGATAGTTGTTTACAGGTACTATCCTCTTACAATTAGTTTAAAGAAAATATTACCTTAAAAGTAGATGTATCCCGATAAAAACCCTTTTTTTAGGTTACAGAAGAAGACATTGCATTCTGCATGGGTTTCTCTGAAAATCCTTTACCAGAAGTTGATCAGGAAAACCCTCTAGATCATCCTTTAAGGATACTAAGCCAAGAAAACCTAACTGTAGTCTCTACATTTACTGATTCCATGAGTGTCTATACAGACCTGGAAAGAATATTACCTCGGCACAGGTAAAATATCATTTTCTTCTATGTAGTTTTTTTAATTGATTTCGTAGAAAAATCTTGATAATTTTTAATTATATTTCTAGGTATGAAAGATACTATGATGATTACGAAGACCCAGATAATCCATATCCACCACGAAATGGCAACGTTGGATTTGACGATACTACACGACGAAAATTTGACCAGCTTGCTAGGTTACACGAACTTTATACAAATAGACTGGCGAAAGCCAACGTTGCCAACTCAGAAACTTATCAATCACAACAGAAGAATAATGGAAGCCAACGTGTCCTCACAAGGTAAAAGATTTACTCCAAGTTTTTTTATAATATTGGTATTTCTGATCTACTACATCCGACATTATATTTTTTAGGTGTGAAAGCCTAACTCTCAATGATATGTTATATGGTGGACCACAAGATGTTCACGACAACAGCAGTATCTACTCAGAACCCGCATACGTGCAGGAAAAATTCTGTGAAAATTGCAGGATAAGCATGGCGAGACCGAACACAGTTCAGAACTGGTACGAAAACAGTTTTCTGAGTGCGAGTACTCAAGATTTATCGCGGCATTGTGAAGTTAGAGGAGGCAGATTCCAAAGTAGAAATCACTGTCACAATAAGTTAACTAGTAGGGAAGCAAGAGAGGTTAATCTGGCTTTTTTAAGGCATCCTGACGGTAAGTTGTCATGTCTGCTGTCAAAAAAAAAAATAATAATTAGTTTGTTTGTTTTACTAGGTTTTGTCGTTGAATAAAAGATTATTTTTACCTATAAACATACACGATACAAACTTACTTAACAAATATATTTGCAGGTGCATCGAACCCCAATTTACTCAAAGAGACAGGTTGTAAGAGTTCCCTGTCTCATGATGTACCGTCGAGTAGCGAAACCTTCCTCAAAAAACCTCAAAACGTTCCGTCATCTTTGAACTCTATAACCTCACAGCCCCAAACCGTACCGCCGCCTCCAAGTTCTTTGCCGTCCACTGAAAGAATGAATCGGGCCATTCTGAGTCTAGAAACAGGAGTAACTGCTGTAAAGCTGACTCAGAAGAGTGAGGAATATGACTCAGGGCACGATTCTACTCCTAGAACTTCGAAACATAGTCCAGCGGCGATTTCTAGACGAGCTGAGAGTGGGTACGACTCTGTAGTAAGTATTTAAACTAGATCACTAATTTTTTTTTATTTATCTCATATTGCAAGTACTAAAGACGAAAACCTTGCTATTCACTTGTGTATTAAAACTATCTTATGATTTTTTTGTCTTTTAGGTTAGGGACAGTGAAAGCAGTTCGATAGACTCCGAACCAACCAGATTTTCACACGTGAGACGACAAGGAAAATGCAAGCACAAGCACGAAAAGAGTTTTTGTTCATGGTTTCTAAACCCTTTTACTTGTAAATATATTGATGAACCACCTGAGACTCATTTCTAGAAGTAACTATATAACCTTAACGCTAAATTATTTTAAAAGTATTACTTTTAAAAAGTTTTACAAAAAATACTTCAAGAGAGACTGTTATTTTTCATATAACTGCACATGAAAAAACAAAATAAAAAAAAAAGACTGTAGGGTAAAGTAAAAATTCACCTCCTCAATGGATCTTTCTATACCATCCTAACAATTTATAATATTCTGACCAGAAAAAACATCATTTAAAATGTCCATATGCTACCAAAAGGCTTCCTTTATTTGCTAAAATGTGTACAAACAGTTTTGCTTTAGTTTTGAGCACTTTGTATAAATGTTCATTACCTTACATCATTCTATTTTTCTACCTTGTGATCTCAGGACATTTTAGGCTGTATCTGCTTCGTGCACTGAATATAGAGAACTTGATACTCAATTTGTACCCTTCATGTATAAAATTATGGATAACTATACTCAATATCATATGTGTTTTATATGTAAGCTAAAAATCTGATATAGTATATAGACTGCATAAGTATAACTGTATTTATTCAGATAAAATGGTCAAAAATTTGGTTATACCTGAATTAATGACAAATCTAATTTTTAGTAAGAACAGAATTAATTTAATTGATATAAACAATTTGTAGCTGTAAATTTGCACAAATAAAAGGGAATCTACGTCAATTCGACGCAGACACAATTGGTCGCCAAAATTACGAAATGACATAAAACAATATATTTGTAAAAGAATATAATAATCATTTTATTTTTTGGCCGAAATCGGTCGTTTTATTCGTGACTATAATAGAGACATGGATATTGCCTCATCTGGCTTACAATTTTTAAATTAACTTTATTAAGTAATAAAAAAGATTTAACTAACCTGAACATATATTTATATTCCGTAAACATTGCCTGAATTAACCATGACCCTCCCAATGAAATAACTCGCACAAAAGAGAAAGGTTAGTTCTGGTTACACGTGCTTGTGCTTTTAAGTGTAGTCTCACTCCACGGATATCCGTGGATTATGTAACAGCCACAGAGAAAAAAAATAATAATGTTAAATTGTGGATACAATACAGACACGGAAATAGAAGTTCGGATTGTTAAAAATTTCCGTGACTTTAACAAATTTCCTAGATATAACTGTGGATGTCACTTTATGTCAAATATTAAAGACTATACTGAATATTACATCGATATTTCTCATTGTCAGCGTCGAATTGTGCTGCGTTGAATTGCGATGCGACGAATTGTCTCATGCGACGAATTGTCGTACGTCGAATTGACAGCGTCGAATTGTCACGCGTCAAATTTGCCACGACGAATTGATGTGACACCAACAAAAGGCATTTAAAACTAAAAAAGTTTATTTGTATCCAAAGTCAGTCTATATAGGGTCGCGACATTCGGCCATATTGCTTTGACGTGTTATGACGTCACATCTCCCATTTTTCGGCCATGTTGTTCAGTGCCGAAGATATACAGTTTATTGTAGTAGTAGAACAACCGTTTAAACAACAGTTTTTAATTATTATTAAGTTGTAAATTCTTTTATTTTAAATAAAAACATTTGAAATTACATCTTTCAACAAATATCACTTCCAAAACAATGCAAAATGAAATGCGCAAATTCTAGACGCCACTGGATTGATCATCAGCTTTGATTTTACCCAGTCGTGCCAACTTTTCTCGGTGGGATGCCGTTCCTTGCGTCCCCGACCTCGAACCGCCTAAAAGTTGAGGATGTGTCGCAACCTTATAAATATAAAATAACCTTGATTTGTATCCTAATATCTTTATGTTTATCTAAACAAAAATTGATGTATAAATCAAGGTTATGTTTACATGGTCAAATATTTTTGGCCTAAGCATTTGTTGCTGCTTTTAGACTAAAAATGGGAACAAGTTTATAACAAATTTTTGATCATTTTTGGCAAGCATTCATTATTATTTAAAACCAATTTAGTGTAAAATTTTCTTACCGAATACCACACGTGTCTAAATTATTTCAGAATATTTTTATTGGCCACGCAAATTATCTCTCGCCTGTGGAATAATTTTCAAAATATTCAGGGCCTTAAAAAAATCTGGAAATAAATTAGGCGCTAGTAGTATTACAAGTAAACAATATTCATTTTTAAAAATACCGGTAGAAAGACAAAAACGTCAACATATACAGTGTGGTCTGTTGAGTGTGAATTGTATTGATTTGAATAGGTAGCATATTACGTATTTGGACATATATTTATAATCTTCTTTTTTTTATTTATATATTGATATAAGGTTTTTTTGTATCAATTAGTTTTTACTTTTTTGACATACCTTGTATATCAATGAAGTTTTATTTCTTTAACTTATTACTGCAAATACAGGTTCAGTTAAATAACATAACACATAGGCAATGTGAGGAAAAAAGACAATCTAACTTAATCCCGGCATGTAAACATGCGTGACTAATAGTGCTTATTTTGTTATTCTATTGCCTGTCGATGAACCAAACAACGTTGCTTATATCGTATATGTAGTTAAAAACCATACACCAACTTTTATGAGAGTAATTTTTTTAACGCTGCCGAACACGGGGATTGTGCCTCTTTGTCCCGCGTTCCGCGCTCTCGCTTGCATTTCAAGCCTTTAATGAAACGCGCGAGGTAACGCCGCATGAGTCATGTTTTTTGGTGCGTGCCGCCGGGTCCATCGAATTTTAAGACGTTGTTACGTCAATAAAAATAAAAAGCTTGCTGCACACTTAATGGACTACACTGTATATATTGTTTAATATTTAAGAATAAGTTATAATTCATCTTGTATAAAAAATGATGCAAAAATACAGGGTGGATAAATATAGACCAGACGTTATCCTTAAAATAATAAACATAAATAAATAAGGTATTTATTTAGCACCTGACAATTATTACATAAGTTTACATTACATAATCTTTTATCCTTAAAAGTGTATTTTGTCTGCATACAAGTATTTTTATCCGATGTAATCATAGGCGCAATAAGCTGGGAGGGGGCCAAAGGGGGCTTAGCTCTCCCGGAACAGGGGAGCGATTGGACCCGCAAAAATATTAAACATTTACAGTATATTTTGCGCCACTGGGTGTAATAAAACAAGAAGCCTTGAGTCAGAAACAAAACCATGCACAAAGACCTGCAACGTCACATTGACTTGCCTCTTTAAAGGATGAAAATCGCGAGGCTTTAAGTCAGGACTAAAGGGAGGATGATCATGTAGTGCCCATATTATTAGATTAAACTAGAATTTTTATATTTTGTTGGAAGATGTCGTAGAGTTGAAAAACATAAAAGTCTTGTTTATATTTTATTTACCCTTGTATAACTTATTTTTGTACCGGGTGTGTTGTACCACAAGGGCAAAAATTTATACCTTTTAACTATATGCATAATTAGTCATTAAAACACACTTGCTAATAAAAAAAAACGAATTATGATATTACAGGGCTTTTACTACTTTTGTAAACCAATGTGTTCAGCGATGTTACTTAATAAATGATGTAAAGTCGAGGACAAGAAAACTGTACACCCAGTTCATTTTTTTAACCGTTTTTTTTTGGTTTGAAATTTACCTAAAATATCAATTTTCAAACAAAAGAACCCGTTAAAAAAATTAACTGGGTGGACGGTTTTTTCTGTCCTCGACTGTACTTAGAACTCTAAAGCGAAACGATTTTTCGTTATGTATGTATGTCCGTAAATAGTTAGCGAATAAATATTAATAATGCACTAGACATAAAATAAAAACTTATTCTAGGTCCATATTTTTACAACTTTTTGAAAATATCGCCCAAAACATGTATCTAAATTTTAAACATATTGGAAACTATCTGTAAGTATACGCCAAATGTGTCAAAATGCTAATAATTATTAGTCGTTAAAAATTTGTTTGATAATATACAGGGTGTTCAATAACACTACTATAATGGTAGTACAAAATTATTGTAAATTTGACTGCTTACTTATAGTGTTAAAATATTTAAAAATATTACATGCATTCTTGTAAGATGAACACCCTGTATACCTGTTTATATACTAGCATATCAGGTGTCCTCCAGAAGGGATTTATAATTGTATTATACAGGGTGATCTTTCTTAAACCGGCACTATAGCTAACTTCCTTTTTATTGGAAATACGAATTCGGTTAAATAAGCAAAGTGGTAGCATTTCTTCCGCTAATTAACGTGTTGTCAACCGAAAAACAATTGAACATTGGGTTTTCGATTTATTACAAAAAAATGTACTTTTTTAATGGAACGCCCTGTATATTATATCACCGTTTGAAAGAGCTATCAAGATCTTTAAAACAAGTTTACATGTGATATATACAATTTTTAATAGTTTCTGAAATATGGCCATCCTCAGGAATTTAATAGTAAACCGGTATTTTTTAAATAAAACACTCTGTATATTACATCACCAATAAATAGGGTAGGGCGGGGCTAGTTGAGCAATTTTTCACTTGAGCGGTTATAGCTCCTCAAAAATAAGTCTTAATGACGCATACTGATGGATTAGCAATTTATTCCTTAATAATAGTGTCCATAGTAGTTTCTTTCTAGTAAGTCGAATTTAGGAGCTACATCTATTTTAATGTAGATAGTCAAGTATGCCCAACGTACCCCATAGGTGGGGTAAGTTGAGCAAGGGTATGGGGCTAGTGGGGCACTTAGAAAGTATAGTCAAATCATGGCTTGAATGTTAGATACGTTTACAATCAAAATACATTTTGACAATTTGCTTTTTATATTTGTAATCTTATAGTGACAAAACAACCAATCTTATTAATAAAACAGCAACGTACCTAGCTTAGCTTAACTATTGGATTTAGTATCTATCAATTCATCTTCGTTTTTTAAACTTTTTAAGCAGTTTTATTTTGCTTCTCTTGAAATGCCTTCTGTATCTGTTAAAATTGCAGCTTTTCTTGGACCAGCCTTTGGGTATGGTCGAACTATTTCCAGAGAAAATTTATAAGTTAGATAGGTCAGCTCGTTTTCTTTGTTGCTTGTATAAAGTTCGAGTTGCAGCCTCTTTTTAAATCTTGAGAAGACTTTAGTGTTTTACTGTTATAAGTCCGTATCCTAAAAATAAAAAAAAATAAAACATTTTAAAACCGTGGGGTTAGTTGGGCAACTGTAGCTCAACTAACCTCAACCTGAAATTTGAAAGAAAAGGTGAATTTATTAAAAACCGGTTAGAATTGTATTTAAAATCTTTATACATATTAAAACTGCAATAAATTTACTTAATATTAACACTCACCTGATTGAGAACGAAATACATTTAACTATGACAGATAAAATTTTCCGGCTTGCAATTATTTTACTTTTTAATCACAAAATAAACAATGCGCACGGATACTTTTCTCGATCGCCACGTCACCACTAGTGGTTGCACAATCAGTTCCCCTCGCGCAACCCCCTTCTTTGCGCTATTTAATGCTTTCGCGTGCGGTCGGTTTTTGAGATATTTTGTTTGCCCAACTTACCTCTATGCTCAACTAGCCCTGCCTCTACCCTAGATATTTTAAAAACCTTAAGAAAATACAACATTTAATATGTCTATCTCTTATAGTTTAAAAAATATAACCCTTCAAATCTGAAAATTATGTTAAATTTCCAATCTATCTTCAGTTTTAAATTTGGGTGGCCATATTTTCAAAACTCTAATAGATAAGAGACATAATAAATGTGGTATTAAAGCTCTTTAAAATATCTTTTTACTCGTGATGTAATATACAGAGTGTTTTATTTTAAAAATGCCGGTTTACTATTAAATCCTCGAGGATGGCCATATTTCCAATACTGTTAGATATTGGATATATCAAATGTAGACTTTTTTAAAGGTCTTTGATAGATCTTTCGAATGGTGGTTAATATACAGGGTGTAACTAAACAGGGTGTAACAAAAGAAAAGTATATTTTTTGTAATTAATTGAAACCCGATATTCAATGGTTTTTCGGTTGGCAGAGAGTAAATTACCGGAAGTTAGCAATAGCGCCGACTTAAGAATGATCACCCTGTACATATCAAAGATTTGAAGGGTTGATAAAAACGTTTTTTTTATAAATGAAAACTTACCATTTTAATACTTATCAAAAGAATGTTTTATATTCTATCTAACTTACATATATGCAAAATTTTAAACCGTAAAATGCAATAAAACTTGAGAACTAAAGCCCAAGGGCCCGTTCCAACTCTAAGGGGTCCCCTGAGCTTAAGGTGCCGGGGCACTGCCCCTCCTAGGTTACGTTCATAAATCATTACAAAGTACACATTTCTTACATTTCCGTTACAGAGGTCGTTCCTAAATGTATTATTTATTACACTGCTTTCTGTCTCTCAGCGTTCAAAAATAGTCTGGAAATGTAACTCTGTATTACATTCTTTACCGTGCTCACGAGCGCGGTAACAATTTACCGATTTTGCGCATTTCATATTTGTCTCATAAAAGAAAAGGAAAATTTTATGATTTTTAGATTTAAAAGTTTAAAAAAGAAACAAAAAATATTTTGCTGATGCTACTATGGTTGTCAGAACAACTTTGTTCATTTTTAAGCTCTTTTATTTAGCTACTAATTTTTCTCCAAACCACAAAATACCTACAAACTTTTTCAAATTTAAAATAAGAATATCTTTATACAAACACAAACATACAGGTTTTTTTTAATGTATTGCATTAATAAGTATTGATTTGTTTATAAATTTATTTATAGTATATTAAAATTGTAATTTATATTAGTTTATAAATAAATAAACATATTTAATTATTTTCTGTTACATGCCAGGTTACAAGGGAGATTTACATTTTATTTCCTGACTAGCGTTCAAAAATTGCTTTTACAATGTAATACATTTCAAATGTCATTTTGATTCCAACAAGGATTACTTTACATTTTATTTATGAACGCACTCCTTGCCCCATACTAACCACGCCACTGCTGACAGCTATAATATTAATACCTAACTATTATGGCGAATGCGCTGGATTATGAATAATACCCGTATTAATCAAATATTCTTAAAATAATAACTTTTTAGTATATTTTTATTATAAAAAAGTTTTTAAAACCCTTCTACTATCTGTACTTACATAAAACCTGCCGTTAAGACTGCTTTCCTCATGAGTTTGATCTCAACTTTATGACTTTTTTCGATAATAATTTTTTATAGGCTCTCCCTATATTTATACCGATGCAATGATTGTTAGAGTTTATACTATATTATAACAGGGACAAATTGCATGAAAAGATTTAGAAATATACAGTGTGAATCAAGAAAAATAAGATCGAAGGATTATTTTCGAAACCTGTATAAAGATCTTTGTTGCTTGGCTACTTTCAAAAATTAATCTGTGATTTTTAATTTACTCGATATTGTTCGTATTTTTAAATATTTTATTAATGCTCAAAGATCTGTATAAATATACAGAATAAACCAAGTAGAACCAGGATCTATATTCATAGACCTCTTTGGTTAGATGTTTAAAAGTGACCTCTTTTTAAATTTGGCAAAAAAAGTCACTATTTTTTTTACTTTTGATGAAGTTTACGAAGATAGGTACCCATCCATTTACAGGATGAATTATTTAAATTAACTAAGTTGCTCTATACTGAAAAATCGGCCATTTTGTTTTAAATCTAATGAAATATTATAATGATAGGCAAAGATCTAAGCTTAGCTGCAAAAGCCGCATCTGGATAACTATGTATACAGGGTGGCCCACCATATTCGACACGGTCTGTAGCTGGATAACCATGGGGTTTTTAAAAAAGTAAATACTGGAACCTATACAGGTCGGATAAGACCACAGTATAAAATTATTTTAGTCTATACAGGGTGTCTCAAAAAAGTGTTACGTATCAAAGTTATATTTTTTTAAATGGAACACCCTATATTTTATAACGGTTTTAGATTCTACTTTAAAAAATAACTAATTTTATTCGTTTTTGTGATATTTGATTTTTTTGAAAAATGCAGAGGTAAAATTAAATTGAGTTTACTTTAACACTTTTAACACTTTAAACTTTAAAATGTGTAACAAGATAAGAAAAAGTCTGCCATATCATACGTAGGTCAAATCAAGATCAAATATTTTACAGGGTGATCAAAAAATAATTTCAATGTTTCAGAAAATCAAATAGCCATATCTCTCTTATTTTAAATGGGGCACCCTGAATTTTTTTAAAACTGGTAGGATGTGAAAAAATGGTTTACTTTAGTCTAGAGTTAATCCTGAAAAATATTCCAGGAGAAACCATCTGATAACCTTAATAGTTGCTTTAAAAATTTTGACACAGTGATTATGGATAATGAAAGAAACGAGTTATAGGTCAGAATGTCGTCATAACGGACCAGAGGCATTATTAGGATTGTTTAAAAACACAAGTTTCATCATTACCACATTCAGCTGAAATAAGTGTTATTGGAAGTAGCATTATAAGCAACTAATGAAATTTTTTCTGTGAATTTTAAAAATAGTGGCAGATAATACAAAATCTTTTAATTTTGTGCTTTTTTCCAACAAATTTACATTTTGCAATAACTTAGTAAATAGGCATAGCTATATCACAGCCTACTTACATTTAAATAGACATTTGGAATAAAAATATGTTAAAACGGAGACTTAAAAAGTATAAATGATAGGTATAGGCAACTTATACACCATTTGAAAGAGCATTTGGTTTGTCATCATGTGGTGTAAAAAATACAGGGTGTTCCATTTAAAGTAAGAGAGATATTGCAATTTGACTTTTAAAAAATTGAAATTATTTTTTGATCACCCTGTATAATCTATGATCTCGATATGACCTACGTATGATAAGGCAGACTTTTCCTAATCTTGTAACAAATTGTAAAGTTTAAGGAGTTTATGTTGTTAAAATAAAATTAATTTAATTGCACCCCTGCATTTTGAAAAAAATCAAATATCACAAAAACGTATAAAATTAGACACTTGGTACTATTAACAAACTTAAATTATTTTTTATGTAGAATCTAAAACCGTCATAAAATATAGGGTGTTCTATTTAAAAAAATATAACTTTGATACGTCACACTTTTTGAGACATCCTGTATAGAGTAAAATAATTTTATACTGTGGCCTTATCCAACCTGTATATGTTTCAGTATTTACTTTTTTAACCCTCCATTAGTCGCGTATCATTTTATCCCGCCATAGGTCGCGCATATAGATTTTTTCTAACGCTTGGTCGCGTATATAGATTTTTTCTAACGCTTGGTCGCGTGTATAGACTTTTTCTAACGCCCAATTTAAGTATACAAACAATATGTGACAAGTTATTTTTTGAAACAGTTTATTGGGATTAAAAAAATTACAAATATAAAACTTAAACAAAAGTATTCTAGAGAATTTAAACTTAAAACCTAAGTAGGTACTATAAAAAATTTTAAGTTTAAAAATGAATATTCCTCATTCGCTGTCATCCTGTAGGTCCTTGCACTTCAAACAAGTAAAAGAGGTTGACGCAGTATGCTCCTTACATAAGGGAATTTTACACAGGTGGCATATATGCTGCGTGAATCTATTTTTTCGAACTGGACAAAAACCACACCTTGGTTTACGTTGCGGGGCTTCTGGTTCTTGGTTAGTCGATTTTATGTTGATGTTTGTACCGGAAATGAAGCAGATTTTCTGTCGAAGTGGCAGAGATAAACAAGTGATAGAAGCTCGATTGGTCATGTGAGGTTTGATGAGAGCTTTGGCTAATGATGTTATAAAGTGACGTCTTGACATAATTTTTCCAGTATTCGTCTTGTAAATAATTTGGGAATTTATAGTCGCTATATTTAAAAGGCTACAAAAAACCGTAAAAGGCCAACGATTACTGTATCGTGTAACAGAATACTCTGCTTTCATTTTATCAGCTACATCTACACCACCTTTAGTAACATTATAAAAGGTTATTACTTCTGGCTTGTTCTGAGGAGAATCTGCATCTATTTTGTCATCATTATGAAATGTTGAAAGCATAAGTACCTGTTTGTGTTTTTTCGGTATATATGACGTCAAAGTACATTTATTTTCACCATATCCAAATGCACACATGGTACTATTGACGGGTCTGCGCTGAAAAAGATCTCGAGGAATCTCTCTTTATTTTTTCTGATTGTGCCTACAAAAGTTAGTCTATTATTTTTGTAAAGGTCATTGGCGAGTGACACAGATGTAAAATAATTATCGGCAGTAATATTTCTTCCTGTTTTATCTATAGGACGTATAAGCCTTTTCACTACACTTGCTGCATCGTTTGGTAACTGATAAGGGCCTTGAGGTTGTTTTCCAGCATATATTTCCATATTGTGAACATAAAAAGTTCGCGCATCAGCAAGAGCATATATCTTTATTCCATATTTAGCTGGTTTATTGCTTATGTATTGACGGAAGCGACACCGGCCTCTAAAAGCCTCCAGCATTTCATCAATGGTCACGTACTGAGCTGGGCTGTAACTTGTTATGCACTTGTTGACAAAAAATCAAAATGCTTCGGAACGGAGCTAAGTTGTCCACTTTTGCCCGTTCTTGTCTGCTCGTATTGTCATCGAATCTAATTCCTCGCAATAGGATATGGAAACGTCGTTCCGACATTGTGGCTTGGAAATAATCTGGAGCTGTTCCATCTGTAGCCCATAATTCGTTTGTATTTAGATGTTGTGCCTTTTTGACTCCTGCTAAATATAGCAAACCCAAAAATGCCATCATTTCCTCCAAATTTGTTGGCAGACAATCACGTGGACGTGCGTAAGCGACTCGTATTTCATCTAACTTTTGATTTGTGAACTTTACAATATCTTCAAGAACATTAGTCGGGAAAAAATATTCCAGCAGTTAATAATTTCAGATTTATTTCTTGCTTCTCCCAACACTCCAGGAAGTTTAGTAACTATGTTTTGGCGTCTTGTCTTGGTTAAATTAAGTTGTAGGTGTTTTAGCCAACGAGTGTCATCTTTTCCAAAAAAGCTAGGTATTTTATTGGAAGAGTGTTGAGGTGAAGGCATATGATTGACCTTATCTCCAGATGATTGTTCGACCTCATTTCTAGATGATTGTTCGACCTCATCTCCAGATGATTGTTCAGTGTCTGTATCATGTATACTGTGCTCAGAGACGTCATCTCCTAAATCGGAGTCAGCATCGCAATCGGAGGGAGTTTCCTCATACCACTGTAACCATTTTGCCTCTGTTCTTGGTGACGCCATGTCTGTAAAGAACAATATGATAAACTTTAAATATTTATCCAAAGAAAATGAAATTCTTAACATATGTAAATCGTAGTAAATAATAAGAGAAACACACAGTTTTTTTTTGCTGGTTTTTTTACGATAATGTAAAAATTCACAGATTTTTTTATATTTATTTGTTGCTATTATCAATTTGTCTATATAAATTTTGAAACAAAGCATCAAAATTAAATTTAATACATTTATACATTAAATAGACTAATAAAAACATTAAACTTACCAAAAATATTTCTGTTGAAAATAGAACTTCCAAAAAAATCACACATGTAAAAGGTCGCGTCGTTAGAATTTTTCTAACACTTCAGAAATGCACGACGAACGTGATAGGTCGCGTGTTAGACTAAAACTAACAATCATAAATACAAAATGCCATTAGTTCTTTTAGTCCGCCCCACCAGGCGGAAATGCTGTGTTGACAACTCTATGAGGTATTACTTGAATCTTAAGAAATTTGATTAATTTATAAAGAAAAATTCTTCAGTGAATAAAATTTTGTTAGATTTTTTCTAACAGCGCGACTAATGGAGGGTTAAAAACCCCATAGTTATCCAGCTACAGACCGTGTCGAATATGGTGGGCCACCCTGTATTATTCCTTAAAATATTCTTGATCAAAATGGGGGAAAAATATGAACGTCCAGACTGTATTAAATTATTTTTTGAAAAGCTTAAGCAACGAAAACTGAAGAATTTCAAACAATCTGTCCCAAAATATTCACTTTTAGTTTATTTTATTATTACTTAAAGAAAATTTTATTTGTGATATGCACTAGTTCGTACTCTATAGTAATCGATTTTTTATGTAAGTAGTAATTTTTATATTATCCTATACAAAACATTTGTTTTTTTATTGTACGTTAAAATTATTCTCTTTGTCTATGTAATTAGTGTATAAAAAATATATTTACGTATTTATTTGTGATTCTTTGAACTTGTATTGTTATTATTACCACGTTTTTAAATTTATTTGTAATATAGCTGTTAGACGAAATATTGCAGTTAGTATTTACCATATAAATAAAAACTATTTATAAAATATAATTGTTTTATTTATATATTTTTTAAGGACGATTTTACTCTCTTGTCAACCTATGGTTAAAACTTTAACTGTATCTTCAAAAGTACCCCTTGTCAATAATAATTTGCAACAAAGTCCTACCTAGAATTTTCAAATTATTTTATCTAAAAACTGATACATACCGGGTGTTGCTCCGTCGGGCGGGACATAGGGAATCCCATGTAAATTTTGAAGTAGTCAAATATTGGCTCCCCTAATTATTTTAGAAAAAAATGCTATAAGGATTTATTGAAGAGCACAGTAAGTTTTACCCAAAATGAAAATTTGAGCATTTTTCAACCAACCAGTAAAGAGTAAACTGCTTAATACTTCTGCAACGTAGTATCTCATTATGCACCCTGTACTCTAGAAATCAACAATAAAAACACCATATCGATTTATCAGTGACAATTTAGATCATTAATTTATAATGTCATTGCCAAAACTGAACAATTTTATACGGGAATTTCAAAAGAATCCTCGCATTTCATTTTAGCTTACAGCTAATTCCAACACATGCACTCACAGTTACGCAAGACAATAAAACAAATTTTTCTACATTTAGAAATCAATTTATGACGGAGATATCAGGATTTAATCAAATGCTCAAATATTCCTCCATTAACTGGCAGACAATAACCCAAACGATTATAAAGCTCATTTCTTACGTTGGCTAGTTGGTACATCCATATTCTGGCACATTCAGCGGAAATAGCATTCCTTAGCTGGACTAAATTTTTATATCTTTTATTGGTAGCTTAGTTTTTAAATGTCCCCATAGAAAAAAATCGTTTGGCGAAAGATCATCAGATCTATTACAATTTACCTTAGTCAAACAGTTGATAGTTTGTGAGATACAGGGTTCATTTTATTAATTTTAAATATTTGTTTCAGTCTTATAGATTGTTTTTTTCAAATGCAGATTTTATACTTTTAACGGGTCTTATATTTTTTAATTGAAATTATTAATATACAGGTTTTTTATGTGTTTTTTATGTTTAATTTTTATGATACGTTATTTAAAAAACCTTGTTTTTATTTTATTTTTATTTATTTTGTGGCAAAATGTTGAGGACCTCGACTCTTAATGTTTTGATTAAATAACAACCTATTTGTTTTTTTACTATAGACAATCAAATCTTTTAATCATATTAAAATGTAATAAAATTCCGTCATTTATTAAACCAATGTAGTAAGTTTTTGAAGTAAACGCATTGTCCGTTAATTCGATAAAATTTTATCGTCAAATCACAAATTTTTCAAAAATTTCTGCGGTTTTCTAATAATTAAAAGCATATAAAAGTTTTGCAGAAAAAAATGTAGAGTAAAAAAATTAACTGGCTATACTGGCTTTTTGTATTCCATTTCAAGTCGGTAAGATCAAAGAAAAAGTTGCAACAAGTGGGAACAAATTTAGTTGTTGCTGCGGTAGAGACATTTAATTCTTAAAGTTTCGCGAAATGCAGACTTCCACGACAAAGTGTATACCTACGTAAAAACTATAAACAAAACTAAAATTGTTTGGAACACAAAGCAGCATTTAGTATAAAAAAAGGTTCTTATTGTTGCTTTGTATTCATTAAACGTGATTTTTAAAAAACGGGTTTTTTAAGTGTGTTTTTAAGTTTAATTTTTATTGGGCGTTGTTAAAAAACTTGTTCTTTTTTAACGTTACTATTTCATGTTTATTCATTTTGTGACAAAATGTTGTAGACATCGACTCATAATATTTTGATTAGATAACTATAGTTTTTAGTATACACAATCAAATCTTTTAAGCATATTTAAATGTAATAAAATGTAATAAAATTTTGATTTTTGAGAGTTTGAATTTGACGCAATGTTGTCAAGTAAAATAAATAATTCTTTCACTTTATAAAATCGGTATTTAATTATTATACAAATTATTAAATATCCGATCTATATATTACAAATTACTATTTAAGACTTAAAAATGTATTTTTAGAATTCCTATTTTAGTCAGATTTTCAACAGTTCTAAATATAAAACGATTTGTAAACAATAAAATACCGTTGTGTGGCGTAAATCATTTACAACAATAATAAAATAAAATATAAAATTTAATTTGTTTAAATTTTAAACAAAACAGCTTTGGTAACATTTAAAATCTATTTAATATTTTTTTATAGTATTTATTATAATAATGATCCTAATAATTATCGGCCAATATCGATTATTCCTATAATAGGAAAGATATTCGAAAAAGCTTTATATCTACAGCTAATGAACTATTTTGTGGATAACTCTTTGTTTTCGTTGGTTCAATTTGGCTTTGTTCCAAATGGAAATACCGCTGATGCCATAAATAATCTTTTTTCTTCAATTGCGGAGGCCTATCACAATAAACAGTATGCAGGAGCCAGTTTTTTAGATTTAACCAAGGCCTTTGTTTGTGTCCAGCATAATATTTTACTTGGAAAACTAAGGAAATACGGGATGTGTGAAAACTCAGTTAACCTACGTTCAACTTATTTGGAAAATAGAGAACAAATAGTGACCATTGATGGAAAAGCGTCCACTAAGCTGACCTGTAGTTTGGGAGTGCCCCAGGGATCAGTATTGGGGCCTCTGTTATTCTTGATCTTTATCAATGACCTTGACAAATATATGGTAAATTCGCTGTTAACCCTGTATGCAGATGATACAACGTTGTTGAGCATAGATGGAAATTTGGATATTCTTCACCAGAAAATGCAGCGAGAGCTTTCTAGGGCTTCCGAGTGGTTCTAAGCAAATAAACTGAAGCTAAATGAAAATAAAACATGCCAAATGATGTTTTCTTTGTGTGATCTCTCGAATGCGGATAACCCTCTTAATGTAAAGTTTCTAGGGGTTCTTATGGATCCTAAATTAATATGGGACCAGCACATAGAGCAAGTAGCTACAAGGTTAACAGGAACTATCTTTTTAATTAGAAATTTGGTAGGTGAAGTCTCAAATTCAGTTATAAAGACAGCTTATTATGCACTATTTGAAAGTACCTGCACCTATGCTATTCTTGCATGGGGACATTCTTGTCATACTAGCCGTCTGTTCTCTTTACAACGCCGGGTGTTAAGAGTTATGCTGGGACTAGGTTACCGAGAAGATGTAAAAATTATTTTAAAGAACAAAAATTTTTAACTATTCCATGTTTATATATACTATATGCGCTTCTACATGTTAAATCAAATTATAATGAATACTCACAACGTATTAATATTCATTCTCATAATACGAGAGGAAGAGGTAATCTACAATTGCCCTTTACTAGAATAGCGAGAAGTCGAAATGCACTCAACTACTATGGACCAAAATTTTTTAATCATCTGCCTGAAGAAATAAAGTCTTTGCCCTTTAAACCTTTCAAAACGAGAATAAAACAGGTCCTGCTAAATGGTGCCTGCTATTCATTTGACGAATTTTATGAAATTTTATAGATTTTCTAATTTTTTTTACTGTGTGTGACATCTATTTTATAGTAATTTTAGTTATTTAAATGTATTTTAAGTGTTAATTTATAAGTGACGTTTGTAAAACCTGTAGGTTGTTGACATGAATAAAATTATTATTATTATTATTATTATTATTATTATTATTATTATTATTATTATCTGTGAGTAAAAAAAAGGGGATAAATTCTACAACATATTATTATGCTTGGCAACGCTGTTTTAATATCTTATAGTCATCACGAGCGCCTCTATTGTTTTTTAATAGAAACGCTGAAAATTGAGCCCGTTTTTTCAAATAATACCGATATCGGTTACACACCTTCTTCCAGGTCACCATAGTTGTTACTGAGATAAGATGTCAATAAATCAGTGACAGTCAGTATTTAAAAAAATGTTTATTTGTTTGCTGGTGGCTGCTGTCTGTTTGGTTTTACCTGAACCAAAAATTTGGTAATTTTGCAATTATTACATTGTAATGAATAATTCAAGATTGGCTTATTAATATTTTTTTGAAACTTGGCACGAGGGTTTGACAGATCGAAATTTTCTAACCCAAAACCTGTGCCTCCTTTTTTGTCTTTTTGGTCGTATTGAAAGTAGAATAAATATAATTTTTTTCGCCAAATATCATACTGAAGTAAATAATTAAAATAAGTGTAGTTAATGTCGTCCGTAACACTTCTTTTATTTAAAATGGATTTTTAACGTCTTGTCTTATCTTCAAGCAAGCAACAACTCATCAAGCTCATCAACTATTTTAAGGTTATAGTTTCTGGCTATTAATTTAAAAAATCCGCACAATCTAGTGAAAAAGGCAAAAAAGTTAACTCTATCTCATTTTTGGAGAAATTGGAGGGAAAAGCGTTTTAAATTTGCACTAACCAATCACAACGCTGTAACGTATGTCCTAAAAGTTTTGGCACAAAACTCATTGTCTAAATAATATCAAGTTGCCTTTGAAAACAAAAAGTTTATTTACTTTATTTACTGTCAGTTGAGATTTATTTATTTTGAAGTTTTCGCTTTAAGATGTCGTATAAATTAGAAATAAGAAAAAGTATCTACAAGTTAGTTGGGCGGATACCGAAAGCTGAAATCTGTCGAATATTCCAAAATGAAAACATTTCACGCAGAACCATTTATAGAACAATAGCGAGCAGGGAATACCATGTCTGAATCTCCCAAAAGTGGAAGACCACGTGCATTTACCGCACAGAGGTCAGAGAGATTGGTGAGAAGAGCAAAAACCAGATTGGAATGTCGACGAGGAGACTGGCTAGACAATACAGATCTTCTAAGAGTACGATATCGTTGGAATTGAGGAGGTATGGTCTTAAATATCGAAAGAGACGTAAGTGCCCCAAATAACAATAAATTTCTTCATTAAAAAAAAAAACGATAAATATTGCCGGCTTAAAGCAGACCTGTACAGTGAGAGAGAGTGAGTGCCAAACGTGTATCGGACAGAGAATGAACCAAAGACGTATCACTAGTATAAAAGATGTATCGCGAGTTTAAATCGCGCCTTAATGTTTTGATTAGATAACTATAAAATGTTTTTACTATACTAACTCTTTTACGCATATTAAAATGTAATAAAATTCTGTCATTTACTAAACGAATGAAGTTATTTTTTTGCGGTGAAAGCTTAAAATCTTTAACATTTATTTTAGCAATTAAAACGTTAACTAAAACAAATTGACATACAATCTTCGGTTTTTCCATTGCAACACTTGTTTAATTAGCTTTCTTAATTTTTCTTAATTAAACTTTTATAGGATGTACTAAAAATTCTTTAATAACTTAAATAAACATTTAACGCTTTTTATTTTGATATTTAGCACGATTTAGCAATAGTATTGTTTTTAATCATATAAGTTAATAACTATGTCTATTTGTCTATTTGTTTTATGGCTCTGATACTAAAGTCAATTCGCCAGTTCTCCCGGTCCGGTCATATGAGCTATTATCAGGCTTTGTCCGTGGAAAATCTGGATAATCAAGCTCAAAACTTCCAGATTTTTCTAGCATATCAATAAGAAACACTTTACTAAAGCGATGAACTTCTGAACATGCATAAATAGTAGCTGTCAAACCAAGACCTGCTACTGGTATCGCGCATAACCGGTCACTTTCACCGCTGACGATTTTCCGTAAAGCGCGCGCACCTCCTCGACCATACAAAGATGCCATGTGCTTCAAAATCAAAACGTAGAAACATCAGGTTGTACCGGTTGTAGAAATCTTCACTCACAGCGCTTAGTTCCAGAAGAAAGAAGCTACAATTTAGCGTGAATATTTTTTCGATCCCCAAGGGTACAGAAAACGCCCGTACGACACCCTTAGCCGCCTACCCGGAAAGGATCTGTAGCCTTCTACGTAAACGTGACCGTACGACTCGAAGACCACCGAAAGAGTCAGAAAGAGTGCAAAGGTCCCTTTCGTCATAAAATGTTTATAATAAAAGCCATCGTCGTCGAGTTTCAATTCCTAAGATTCTAATAAAATCTTGATTATGAAATTTTTTAAACATTTTTAAAAGCAGGACTTAGATGAAAATGATTAAAAAGAAACAATAAAAAAAATATTCATTTAGATAACAAGTAGTGCAAAAGAGTTTTTTTACGAATTGTATTTGACAGCACGACTTGTTAGACGAGTGCGGCAATCCCAGGAGTAAAAAAGACACTTCCCCAGCAAACACTATTTGCCGGCAATATACATTTTTCATATTGGCATTGATGGTAAAGCATAATGCTAAATAAACACTTAATTGCCAATAAATTTTACATGGCCGCGAATTGCCGGCAAGCATACAAAAATGGCGGCATACCAATCCTGATTAAATAAAGCATGCCTTTTGTTGCAGGCAAATAAATATTGGATTTTGAAGGCAAACCTTCAACGCATATTCATACTTTTCAAACCATATTATTAACATTGGTATTTAACTAACATTAAAGCAATTTTTTTGTTCTGTTTTATTTATAATGGCGGCTAAACAACATTATTTTATGTTTTTTACATAATTTAAAGGAAATGGCCTTTTCCTAACTAATTTTATTGATACAAATCATGCAAATAAAAATTAAGTCAAACAAAATGTTTATTATGTATTTTTGAGAGAATAAAAATAAAATGATGGTAAAATTAGCTAGGTTAATTTCGACGATTTCGACCAAAGGTGATAAATCCAAATTTCCTGCTTAGCCGAAATACAAGATTTGGCAATTTGACAGATGAGGCAACCTTGCTTTTGTTTAGCCGCTTTGTGCAATTGTTTTCTACGTGGTTTTCTAGCTTTTTAGTTTCTTTTTTTTAAAGAAAAGAGTTTTTACTAGAGATAATTAAGTGTATTCATTACCTAATTAGTGTGTGTTGTGTAAGTAATTGGTGATGGCTAGTCAAGAAGGCGGGTTATTCAAGTAGACTGTTAGGAGCTGTAAACATTTTGTTTAAAACCTTTTAAATTTGTAGTTACCTAAAAAATTATATGAAATCAGGGAGTTGCCTTATTAAAAGTTTTAAAGACGTGTTAATAAAAAATATATATATATTTAATAGCTTTTTTTGACATTTAACTCCTTTAAAATATTTCTGCCTATGTTTTGGATCTGAAAATTGAGTGTAAGTGTCCCATAAATACTTATTATTATAAAGTGTTTTCTTTTAATTTACTATCTTTTTTTTTTATTTTATTACACACTTTTTTTTGGTTTATTGTTACGATATAAAAATTTATATTAAGTAATTTTGTTATTGATGAAGTTTTCCTGCCTTTTTTTCTCATTTTTTTCGATTACAAAATTCTAAATATGTTATTTAACTTTTGGGACATTCAACTTATAAAACTTGCAATACTTATTTAATTATTTAATGATAAATGCCATTATCCTAAACGCATTTTTTTGCCAATAACTTATTAATGATGGATGCCATCATCCTAAACGCATTTTTTCATCATAACTTATTAATGATGGATGCCATTACATTATCTGCAACACGTGGCCTAATAACGGCCAATTGCCCACTTTCGCGTCTTTTGATACCTTTTTGCCAATGCCTTGCCATTAAAGAGTGTTGGCAATGCCAGTAAATTAAATGTACAACGCCGGCAAAAAATGTTATATGGGATTCGATATAAACGTAGTATATGTTTCGTTGGCAATGTTCAAATGATAATAGATTCTTTCCAAAAAGGTAATAAAGAAGGTAAATTTTATGCTTTTCTATTTTAATTATATGATTTTTAATACCGATCGAAAGCGAATAAATTATACCATCAAACAAAATTAATACCTAGTATAAATTTCTCAACAACCATATTGTTCATTAATCTAAAGTTAAAAAATAGCAGGATGCATGCTAAATGAGATTGGCAATATCCTGCAAATTTCGTGAGAAGTTTAGTCAGCGTGTCCAAAATTACCCATAGAAATTTTTATATATGGTATTTTAAAGTAATTATCGTTAAAATAAAAAAAAAAATATTGTTTGCCATTAGTAATTGTAGTGTTATAAAGAATCATCCATAAATTAGGTAACACCAACGATCTTGGGGCTGTTTTGGAGACTAGGTAAAACAACGGTGACATCTGTTTTCGAGGTTTCGCCCAAGCCCCAAAGGAGCAATTCCAGCGCCATAAAGCGTTTTCCGTGTGTACTACAAGATTTGACCTCAGCGCCAACTGGAGCCCATTACGAAGAAATAGGCTCTTAAGTGGTTATACGGGGGCTTATGAAGGTGAAACATCTAGTTAAATAAAATAGATCGTTGGTAACACGAATTTTAGAACTTTTAGACCCTTTGCCCTCTCCTTGTCACAGGTTGTCATATTTTTAGAACTTCACCCTCCCTAATGTGACGTCACACATTGTCCGAATTTATGCATAAATCTATTTAAACCTTTACCATTCAGAGCTCTCGTAAATTTTAGTGTATCGCATTACAACCCGAGAGTGCTAAATTATTTAAATATAAATCAAATTTTAAAAGATTTTGTTTACATATAAACTTCGTGTTTTAGAAATTTTAATTTTTTACAGGTGAAGTTACAAACCTTTTGGTCCCCCTGCCCCTTGTCACACTTTACCGGGTGATGCATCGCCGGGCGGGACTGCGTTGCAACACAGTCCAAAAAACGTTAAGGTTATGATTATAAATTTTATTTTTAGGGTTAATATGCACTCTTTCCGCGGTCTTCGAGTAGTGCGGTTCACGTTTACGTAGAGGTCTACATAGACTTCCCGGGTAGGCGATTGAAGGCGTCGTACCAGCGTTGCTGTATCCTTGGGGATCGAGAAAAGATTCACGCTAAATTGGGGCTTCTTTCTTCAGGGATTAAGCGCTGTGAGTGAAGATTCCTAAAGCCTGAAGTTTTTACGTTTGGGTGTTGAACACCTAAGGGTCTTTCCAGTGAAATTTTTGTGCGTTACGCTCCAGGGCTTGAAGCTCTTGAACTGCTCTAAAAGTTATTCACTGGAACGCATCCTTAGACAAGGAAAGAGAGATACTTTAAGAAATTTTAAAATTTCGTTGTTTTTAACCTTTCCTGGCTTTATAATAATAATCTCTTTTTAATATCTAATTCCATTTTAAATAAATAATTTTAAAAAATCTATCCTTAATCATAAAAAAACACGTTTGAAGCACAAAACCAGAAGAGGGGTTGGTGCATGAGGGGAAAGAAAAACGGAGTAGCTCAGGTGCATAACACTTTCCGTCACTGGAACGCCATAAAGTAGAACGAAATGCTCCTGAGCTACTCGGGAGCGCTCTATTTGCGTCACTGGAAAGCCACTATGGTGTCTTCGAATGGTCGAGGAGGTGCGCACGCCTTGCGGAAAAACGTCAGTAGTGAAAGTGACGGTTATGCGCGATACCAGTGACAGTCACAATTTATGCATGTTCAGAAGTTCATCGCTGTTGTTGATATTTACAAGTGTTTCTTATTCATATGCTAGGAAAGTCTGGGAGTTGCCTTATTAAGCTCGGGAATTATTAATACTGGCCTTATTTAAATAGTGCTTGTACCCAATATTTAGAGTTATTGCAAATCATGTTGACAGTACCATTAACCTAAAAAAAGGGGGAAAAAATTTAGTAGTTTTTTTTTATTGTTTTGTGTTGTAGGGTTTTGTTTTTACTTCTAAAAACTTTTCGCTTTTGTGGTCGGCAGCCGTTCGGTTTACACGAACAGTTCCGAAGTTAAAATAAGACCAAAATAAGGCACGACCTAAAACCGACATAAATAAAGCCGGGCACTATACTTATGAAGGGAGTCCTTATCCTACCATGCATCTGCGCAAGCTCAGATGTCAAAATAAGGTCGGTATTATTAGTGCCTGGCCTTATTTTACTGTGCAATAATTCTCTAATGTACTTTAGTTAACACCAAATATAAAATTTTTACTTGCCAAATACAGCCACGTAAAAAGTTTACAAAAAACGACCAAAAATTAGTTTTTAATGAGTACGATGCATACGCTCGCCCTACAAAGATAACTATATTATTTTTAAATCATATTTCGGTATGTATTTAAACACGGTTAAAAACGCAACGTACATGACGACACCGTTTAACAGGAAAATCTAACGTTTTTAAAATGTTTTGCGCCGTATTAAAAACAAATAAATAATAGTTTAAAAAAACTAAAAAACACGCTTTTATATGCAACCGAACTAAAAATTAGAAAATAATTTTTAGTTAGTTAGTGGGTGCTTTATATATTAAATGTTATAATTATTATATTTGCAACTATCTATGAAATGTTATAATTATTATATTTGCAACTATCTATGAGGGAAAAGTTATGAAAAAATAGTAAAATGCACCCCACGCTTTTTACTCTGAAGTGACAAACTCTTTGTAATGAAAAATTATTTTCTAATTTTTAGTTCGGTTGCATATAAAAGCGTGTTTTTTAGTTTTTTTAAATTATTATTTATTTTTCATTTTTTAGTTCGATATATCAATTAGTTTTTGAATTCCTTCTTTATCGGCTATAAACAGCAATTACCATGTATTAGACTCATTGTTACTCCCGCCGTAGGTATAAGGAATGAGCGAGTTGAGCATGCGACTACTCCAAACAAGTTTGTGCGGAACAAAGTCTGTCGGCCTTGCGCTGTGTCGAGTGCCTCGATTGACGAGTAAGACTGAAACTGCACGCATGCGCAGATCACTCGCCTAGCTCTAGCTCGCTTACTCTAGGTTCGTTTTGTTTCTAAAATTTAGAACGGTTCGTGTTCAGTTCCAGTTATGCGCAGAACTATATGTGCATAAAGTTGAAGTTTCGAATCATCCCAGAACAGTTCAAACGATTCGAAAACCAAAACACGCTTAGGTATATTTTATATACCTTGTATTCGTATTTAATAACATTGTTTCAAAATACCTTTATCTTTTTGTTTGGTTCACTTACCATAACTCCACCAAAATCCATAATTAAAAACATAAACCACACAAAATCCAAAAAAACAATCTTTCAAAAAATAGGGTTAAATATGTTGAAAAATAAAATGTAACGCGCAGACTCCACCAATTAATTCAGAATCAGTTCTTACAGTTCCTACTCAAGGGTTAGAACTGCTGTTACCGTTCTCGAATCGTCCAAAACTAGTTCACAAAATAAACCAAAACAGCAAGCATCCAATACGGAATCGGTTCTAAATGAACCAAAATACTTTATACCCGACTGCGCAGGCTCGAACTGTTCTAGAATCGTTTCAATCGGTAACCAAAACGAACCTTCTTTCACAGAGGATCTGTAAAGGAATTTATTTATCCTGGCGGTCCTAATCAGGATAACGGGATACTGTTTTTAAATTATTGCATTGTTGTCGGTCCTTAATACGTGTGCAAAGTTTCAAAGAAATTGAATCGCTGGAAGTTGGTAAAAATTAGGCTCAAAGATTCCGTTACATAGATAGATAGATAGATAGATAGATACAACCCAAGCTAATAAAAGCGTGTTAAAAATGGCTTAAGTCTCCAATTCAGGCATCAACTCTCTGCACGACTTTCATGTCTGGGCCTAAGATACAAGCAATTTTACATGTAATTAGCTATTAAATTAGTTGTAGATTTTTTTTAAACAACCTATTAAACATAAAACATCTAAAATTATAGTTTTATGATAATTTCACTGCCTACATGACTTGTCAAGGGCAATTTGTAATGAAACTGTGGTTCAGTGAATATGTTGACTTCTTTTAAATCTAAGCTTTTTAATAATGAGGCTAATTACCTAGCAAGTAGTTATATGTTTATGTTTATGATGATATTTTAATACTAGGATGTTTTACAGTCATGCAGGGCGGTAGTGGAATTTTCTGTTTATCTTTAAAGTAAATGGACTAAGGGTTCATCGTAAAAATCGAATCTGATTGGACGGATCGCATTGAACCTAATACCACCGTCCAGAGTGGCTTTCCAGTGACGCAAATATGGTGCTCCCGAGTAGCTCAGGAGCATTTCGTTCTACTTTATGGCGTTCCAGTGACGGAAAGTATTATGCACCTGAGCTACTCCGTTTTTCTTTCCCCTTGCCGCTCATGCACCAACCCCTCTTTTGGTTTTTGTGCTTCAAACGTGTTTTTTATGGTTAAGGATGGATTTTTAAAATTATTTATTTAAAATGAAATAAGATATTAAAAAGAGATTATTATTCTAAAGCCAAGAAAGGTTAAAAACAACGAAATTTTAAAATTTCTTAAAGGATCTCTCTTTCCTTGTCTAAGAATGCGTTCCAGTGACGAACTTTTAGAGCAGTTCAAGAGCTTTAAGCCCTGGAGCGTGACGCACAAAAATTTTCGTCACTGGAAAGCAACCCAGTATTAGAATATCAGTGGAAGGTGCTAATACTGTGCCCTTTGTCGTTGGATTTATCGGTTGCAGATAATCCAGTTCTAAATTTGACAAAGAAAAGTATATACAATGACAACGAGAGCAAACAAATAAAAAAAAAACTTCTAACCTTACTTTTGTGGTATTTTTTTAATTAATTTTCTTTAATTTTTGAAAATAAAGTTGAAATAATAACACAAACCACTAAGACACACTATCACAATATTTAAGCCTATTTTATTTCCCACTATTTTGTTTCTACACTTATAAGCTGTTTTACTTAACTGTCATTTTTCAAACATTTTCCAAAACCGTGAATATCGTACAAATATAACCTCCGATCGAACTGAACTCAATTCAAATCGCTTGAAAAACAGGATCGACTTATGGCGTTCAATCCAATCCTTTACTCAATCTGAAACGTGTATATCGCAATTTTTTGCCGGATTACGTTTAATTCGATCGGTTGAATCGGATTCAGTATAACGATGTACCCAATCCAAATACACCGGTTCCGCTACCCAAACAGCAAGCTGACGTCATTATGACATCATTTTTAAGTCATTTTTGGTCATAGGACGTCATCAGACCAAAATTATGACGTCATTTTAACGTTATTTTGATGACGTGTTTTTGACGTCGTTGAAGTGACGTCTTTTTGACGTTATTTTTTTGTTATACTAGCCTATAAAAATCTAATGACGTCATGTTTAGAAAACCTGCCAGAAAAATTTTGTAACATTATATGAGTCGTGTCAAAATCCATCGGAAATATGATATGACAGAAAAATAAGACTAATAATTTTACAAAATTGAAATAGGAAGAAACTTTACCGATAGATGGCGTAAGGGACAATAAACTACTACGTTTATTCAACATCTACGCTTTTTATTGCCTACACCGTACCGCAGGGCCATATTAACACTATGAGGCGCCCTAGGCTACAAGTCCCAGAGCGCCTATTGTGCGTCACAAAAAATTTTGAAGAGCAAAAAAAAATAAAAAAAAAGTCCTTACCTCCGTCCGTTGCGCCTATTTTCTTTGCAGGCGCCTTACTTCACCACCCGAAATGAAATTTAATGACCAAAGAATAAAAAAAAGTAATTCCCTCCTTTTCGCGCCTATTTCATTTATTTCAAAGCATCTTATTCACAGAGATATTGCTTCTAATACCCACCCGATCTAAACTTTTTTAAAAACTCCTCTGTCTAGCGCCTATTACTCCTCTTTCTGACGCCTATTTTTTCATGGCGCCCTAGGCTATAGCCTAGTCAGCCTAATGGATAATACGGCACTGCCGTACCGATGAGACTAAAATAGTTCGACACCGGTCTGCGGTTGGTGATCTCAATTAGCTTTGACAGAAATATCTTCGGCTAATGTAAAAATCTGCATCTCTAGGCTGGACAGTGTCCCGAGAGATGCAACCTTGCAGTGCAGGAAAATTGCAAGCAGTAAGGAGTTTTTTCCTATTTTAATTTTCAAATAAAATATCGTATTTTAGCTTTTAAAAAAGAGTATATGCGTTAATTTTTGAAAAAACTATTGAAACAATTTTTAAAAATTACTAAAAAGAGACGTCAATAAGACGTCAGCTTGCTGCTTGGGTATGCGAAAAGATATATAGGCTAGTAAGCTTGTCTCCCCGTGGCCTAGTGGACAGAGCTTTAATCTTCGAAGCCAGAGGTCGGCGGTTCGATTCCCAGCGGGGAGACATATTTAGGTAGTGGTTATTTAAAAATAACTACCTTGGTGACACTACCGCGTTGTCTAAAAGGTGTGTGAAATGCAACTGCATGTTTCAGTGCTTGGACAACGTTGACGGAACAGGGGGAACGATGGGTTAAACATCTAATAACCCGACACCCACGGTACTCTGGTATTTAGGCATAGACCTTCGTGGAATGTCAAAAAGATTAAAAAAAACAAAGTTGGACCGATGCACAGTGCGTTGAAAGATAGGGATTTCGGGACAAAAATCGTATCAGTCTTGTTGCACCAAAATAATTTTGTTATTAATTATTGAGTAGGGTACAATGCTAAGTTAATACAGAAAGAACAACTGTGATATTATTATACATATTTCACATTATTACACATATTATACATTTAAGATGTTATGAAAATACAGATTTTGTCATTTTTGTCCATAGCATTATGCATAATTATTTATTTAACTTCGACCTGTTGGTATTCTGCATGCGTTATATAGATCGTCTCTTTTTCACGCATTGCCAGTAAACCTTTGACTTAGCTGCATACCAGATGCAATTGTCCTTACACTTTGGTAAATAAAATTAAAAATCTATGTGTTAAAAGCAAATTCTCTATTTATGTTTTTTTTTCCGTAAACACCAAATTTCATTGTGAAATTAAAAATTTTGCAAAAATCTCCCTTTTTATAATCACAGGGATCTAAAATTTCTAAGTTAAATTTTAAGGATAAACCTGGTTCTGGCTTCGAGAGGTTTACTGTTCGTATAACCGAACAGCTGCCGACCACAAAATCTAAAAGTTTTTGCAAGTAAAAATACTTAAAACCTTGCTTTTTTAAATGTATTTCTGTAATTGTGCAAAACAAAACCCTACAACACAAAACAATAAAGAAAAACTACCAAAAATGTTTCCCCATTTTTTTAGGTTAATGGCATTGTCAACATGATTTGCAATAACTCTAAATTATAGGTACAAGCACTATTTAAATATGGCCGGTATTAATAATTCCCGAGCTTAATAAGGCCACTTGCAATAATTCTTTATTAACCTCGTAATACAACATTGAAGGCGTTGTAACTTCCAAAATATTAAGTTTCGAAAAAAGTTTAAACTAAAAGTTTTAAAAATTTATCGGTTTAAAAGTTTGATTATAATTAATTTATTATTTAAACGATTATTAGAGGAGATATCGGTAAAAAGTCAATTAAAAAAAGTAATACTCTTATAAATCGTGAACAGTAAGTGATATGAAAAAAAACAAAATAAAAAGGATAGGAAATTTGATTATCTATTATGAAGGTTCTTATAATTATGGGCCTCAACTGCACGGTTACGAAGATACAGGCCCTAACGGTTTTTCGAAAAATGGCGGCACTTTTGGTCGCCATATTTGAAAAGTATTTTGCGTCCCACTGCACCTATTTGTGAGAAAAAAATAACTTATGGAGAATTATGCATTATCGACAAGAGCAACTCGCTCACACATTGCCTGTACTAAATTGGCCACCAGGGCCGTATTAACTGTTTGAGGCGCTCTAGGCTAGAATTCCCTGAGCGCCTATTTTCTAGCAAAAACATTTTTGAAGAGCAAAAAAAGGTCCTCTCCTCCGTAGCGCCTCTCCTAGCGCCTATTACTTCCCTGTCTGGCGCCTATTTTTTCATGGCGCCCTAGGCTGTAGCCTAGTCAGCCTAATGGATAATACGGCCCTGTTGGCCACACTGTATTAAACGCATCAAATTTACAAGTTCTGCCCTGCTTAATTAAATTAACATTATTTTGAAGTATGCAAACCTAAAGGAAGTAATTTTAATGTAACATATACAATTATTTTTTTAATTATTTGTGAAAAAACTGTAATTTGTACTAATAGTAATTCGACAAATATTAAAGTAGTTTTTATAAAGGAAGTCATTATTTTCCTGCTTATTAGTGGTCAGTTTTAGTAAACGCAATACATTTAAATGTCATACCATACTTTATAGCATAATTATCTTTTTCTATCAAATATAAGTGTCACAAAGTTTAGACACGTGCAGGAAAAAGCTTATTTTATAGATTTTTTGTGGTTAAGAGGAGCTCTTATTACGCGTTACGATAGAAAAATAGCATAGTTACTCTGTAGTAGGTATATTTCCTAACTGCTTCCTTGACTGCTTGACCACCTGCAGTCGCGTGCGGAAAAGTGTCACTTTCAGCACGTGTTACGAACGCTATTTTTTCTACGAGTATGTGGAAAAAGTCAAACTAAACAACCATTTGATAATATTTATTTTTACCATTACTGCTTATTATTATTAACAACATTAATCGTAAAAGAACAGTTGGTAGCATTTTGCAAATGAATCGCAAAGGCAAGTTGTTGTGGGTAAGTTGCGGAGTTGAAGACTGCCGTTGAGATGCAATTGAACCGGTCGTCGTTACAGGTAGCAGAGACACATTGTTGCTTGCTAGAAGGCGGTACAATGGGCTTTGAGTGCGTTTTGCTGTGTTCAAAAGTAGATGAATTTTGGAATAATATTTTGTTTGATAACTCCGTCTTGAAACTTGTAGAGCTAGCCTTTTCCAACCTCCAAGTCTTTTAATATGCGTTATGCCTTTACCAAAAGTAGCTAAAATTGTAGCTGAGGCAGGGCCGTATAAACTGTTTGAGGCGCCCTAGGCTAGAATACCCGGAGCGCCTATTTTCCACCAAAAACATTATGAAGAGCAAAAAAAAGGTCCTTCTTTCCTTCGCGCCTATTTCGTTCCAAAGCACCTTATTCACAAGAGAAATTTGTCACCAAA
Organism: Listronotus bonariensis; assembly: GCA_014170235.1. Lineage (NCBI taxonomy): Eukaryota > Metazoa > Arthropoda > Insecta > Coleoptera > Curculionidae > Listronotus > Listronotus bonariensis. The sequence continues at coordinate 87,298 of JACEGR010001403.1, read as the reverse complement.
AATCCCCACTCAACCTAAAGTTTTTTAAAACTCCCCTGTCTAGCGCCTATTACTCCCATGTCTGGCACCTACTTTTTTCATGGCGCCCTAGGCTGTAGCCTAGTCAGCCTAATGGATAATACGGCCCTGAGCTAAGGAACGGCGTCAGGTATGTCCCGTGTAAAGTTCTGGGTTTGGAAGACGTAAATAGGCAGCTATTTCAGAGGGCATCTTGCCAAAAGAATTTATTCCTATGCACTAAACAGTACAAGCCAATTTTTTGTAATTAACAAAAATCTTCCGTGTGGTGTTTCGGGATTTCGTAAACTGACATACTTTTTGTACAAAGTTAGATATTTTCCATTTTCAATTTCCTCGGAAATGACAAAACTTCGGCTAAAATGGTTTTTGGAGTCTGGAATATTTACAATTAAAAATTCCCCTTATCGTCAATATCATGAATGCTAATTTTCATCAGTTCTTCTCGACGACACGCACTTGCTAGTCCGAAAATTGTACCTACCTTCATCGCTAGATAGACATCATTTGGAGCATCATTAATAAATTTTGCTATTTTATCTCTCGAGAAAATTTTGGCCTCTTGAGTCTAAATTCCACATTTTACTTCTTCAAAAATGATGTTACTTTGAAATATTTGCTTAAATCCATGTTCTTTTCGATCTTAATGACACTTTTCAACATGGAATACCTTGACCATAAGGTATTGGGCTTACATGTTTTAGCAAGTTCCGCGAAATATGCCATAAACACTTCTTTCATACTTTGGATTTTTTCTCTCCACACCAACTTGTAAATGCTGTATACTCTTTCTCGTACCTGTGCTTCGACTTGGACGGCAACAAATCTAAATTTGCTATTTTGGCTGCTTTTAGAATGGATTCAGGTAATTCCTCGTCAGAAGACTCCATGGGGAACGTTTTTTATTCAAAATCGACGATACTTATCAGAATGTACTAAAGACACTTTTAATTATCGATGACTTTTAATGACTTTGATCTTTTATAATATGGACACCGACACCTGTCAAAACTAAAAATCTGACAAGCAAATTTAATATATACCAAGATTTTTGAAACAATGTTTTTAAAACAATATTAATTTTTAGTGAATATTTTGTTGATTTTACACCTAATTTGTACAAATAAAAGAATACTATGTCAATAATAAAATTATACATATTTCAGAATTAAAAACATTTTAAGTACCTGTTTAAGTGGGAAATTTGCAAGGGATTACTTTCCCGGACTAGTGCGGAAAAGTGACACTTTCCAAACTAAATTGCGTGCGGAAAAGTATGCATTCCACACGCTAGTAAAAATATATAATTCCATGAAAACATGGACACTTGATAAATCATAATGATCATTTATGATGTATCGTATCATTAATTGTACTCTGAAGAATTGTCCAGTATAGTTCCTCCACTTACGATTCCCAACAGAGAAACTCGTGGTTCCGCGCGTATGCATCCCTATACGGTCCAACTGGACAGACCCCGAACTTCCCACTTTGTTCGTTCTTTTATCCCTAGAGTTTCTAGGTTGTGGAACCTGCTGCCCGCGGAGGTCCTTTCCTTCCCCCAAATCTTCAAGTATTTAAGTCCTGTGTCAACAAACTCCCTCTTACCTCGCTTAGAGACACCCACGGTACGTTAGTATTTAGGCTTTTAGCCTTCGTGGTTTGTCAGAGATAAAAAAAGGTTTACTTTCCCGGACTAGTGCGGAAAGGTATTATTTTCCGCGCTAGTGCGGAAAAAGTGACACTTTCCAAACTAAATTACGTGCGGAAAAGTGCTGCTTTTCACACGCTAGTAGAAAAAATAAATTATATGGAAACATGGACACTTGATAAATCATAATGATCATTTTATGATGTATCGTATCATTAATTGTACTTTTAAATTTTAAAAAAGATCTCTTACTCTAAAATAAAATTCTCACAATTTTGAATAACTCAAATACCGGGGTCTGTTGCCGGTAGTCCACCCTTTTCACTATTTGACGTCTTATTGACGTCTCCCTTTAGTTATTTTTGGTCACATTACATTTTCTTGCTAAACGGTGACGCTATGTACGTTGCGTATTTAACCGTGTTTGAATACATCCCGGACAATGGTTTAAAAACAATATACCTATCTCTGTCGGGCGGGCTTATGCATCGTACTCATTAAAAACGTTGTTTTGATCATTTCTTGTAAACTTTTTTACATGAAAAGTGAAAAATGTTTATATTGGGTGTAAACTAAAGTACATATTAAGCTAAAAAATAAAAATCCTAGTCATAACCTACAAATTTATTGGGCTGTGATGCAACGGTTTGAAAACCTACATTTTCTTGATTCTCATAATTATATTCATAAATTTTAGGCAATAACCAATTATAAACCGCGGTTATAATTGGTGACAACTTGACGTATGATACATTGTTTAAACGTCAACATACACCGATTGGTAATACCGTTTTAGAATTGGTTCTTCGCCTAAAATTGATAATTGTCATTTTCGAATACGGTTTGAACCACTGGGGCAAATACTGATTAGTAAGAAAATTTGACTTTTATACCTGTGGAGATTTGCCATGTATTAAAATTAAAATATCAACATTTCCTCGCATAATTCTAAAAAATGTGATATCATATATCTGGTTTTGCTCTATTGGGGTCGTAATCAGAACGGTATGGCTTGACTAGTTCTTTACGTGCCCCCGTATATCCATCTAAATTTAGCGCATGCGCTTTTTAAGTTCTTTAGGTAGAGAGTTTAAGGGTTCTGGTCATATGATTTAGGGGTTGATATGTGGGTAAAAATGTAATGGTTGAAATCGTCCCGATAAACAGGGTTGTGCGCGGGTATTCGGTAGTTTGTACGAATAAAAATCTACTATATTTGATCGTTTTCAACATTCAGTATTGGATTAACCTTAATATTAACAGGTTTTTTATTGTTTATTGGAAATTAATTTTTACAGTATAATAGAATGGCATGTTTATAATTAGCATTTACTAAATTTAGTTGAAATATTACGTTTAAACTATACTAAATATACATATATTTTATATGTAGATCAGATAGACAACCCATTTTCAATTAATTTTAGTTGTTTTAGCAAATTTAAAAAGTTATTTACCGTAAAAATGTTTCATACATGATGTTGGTGAATCAAGTCTCTATAAGGTGTTCCCAATATAGTATAGTTTGTTAGTCATATTTTAAGACAATGGTGATTTTGTTAACAGTTTAGTATACGGTTTTCTGGTATTTTAAGGGTTTTTTAAAAATATAAAATATCAGTAAATAAACTGACAGGACCGGGGAGTGAAGAGGGGTGCTGGGTGGGGTAAAATTGATAAAACGACTTAATAAAACTGAAAATCACATGTGAAAATTGAGTAAATATTACATTTTTTCCACATATTTTTGAAGAATAAAGATAAAAAAAATGTAAAACATAACTCTAAAATAAGAAAAATAACGACTAATAAACGTATGGCATGTAAAAGAAATAATTCACACAAACCGGATTCATAAAGTCAGTATTAGTCTCTGGTGTAATTAAAGAATTACAAAAAAAAAACGTTGACTAACCAGAACTAACCTGACCACCCTTTATAATCCCACTTTTATAATTAAACATTTATACAACGTTGCCAATTGTCCATAATAAAAGTGGACAAAAAATCGCCAAAAAATATTGTTTTATTATAAAAAAATAAATAAAAATAATTTATAACTGCGCCTTCATATTATTATTAAGGACAACTAGTAGATAACATGTACGTCAAAATATTTAAAAAAAAACGTTAAAATAGCAGAAAACCATATACTTAAATAATAACTGTGATTTTTTTTTATTATTGGACCACAATTTTAAAATTGTTTATTTGGTTTTGAAAATAGAGTTTAACATCTTACCAGGTTTTTTAAAGAGTTTATTTGAATATTGGTAAAACGAAGTCTTAGACATTCAGATACTTCTAAATATTAAAATTATGGGCATAAGACTAACAGGTTAAACCCAACATAAAAATAAATTATTATTTCTATATTTTTATAAAAATATAATAAATAAATATTATGGTTTGGTACCACCATGGCCAGAGAAATTTCTCTGGACGGTCTTACCAATGATCTGAAAAATAAAGCGGATAGCTAATAGAAAATGTTCCCCATATATTTTCAATAGACCTGCGCACGAATTTTTGACCCCACACTGGGAGAGTTGCTGTACACCTTTGCACATGCGCAGTTCTCATAAAAGTTAGTGTTTTTCAATTAAAATCCAATATAGTGTTGGCAACATTGACAAAATTTGCAGTATTTTAATAAATATAGTGGTTGGAACACTGAAAATGTTTACCTACATAGCAACAGGGCCACACTCATGATAATTTGGGATTTTCCGATTGTAAACGCCAGGTAAAATTGACGCCGTCAGCCGCCCAAAAACCAACCTCTCATCTACGGTCGACCGTTATTAGTCATTTGGTATTTCGCTAAGCACAAATGAAAGGACATTTGTGCTTAGCGAGTCTTCGTGTTTTTCAGTGGTGTTTTTAACTTTTGTTTATTTTAGTTTTGATAAACCAAAACTAAATAATGAGTTATTGTATAGTGTTGTTTTGCAGAAATTGGAAGGTTTTTCTTGTGGTTTTGATTGCAAATATGAGGTCAGTCAAAAATTTTCAGCATAAAATTTTCTAAGATCACGAACGTTTGCAAACGACCAGAGGCAAAGGTGATAACTTGGTCAAGTCAAATGAGGCAACGGCGTTTACAAATGGCACAACACGCCAAGTTTAACTGAACGAAAACTGCTACGGCAGCGAAAGTGAAATAACAGTGTATAAATTGAGTCCTCAAACTAGTTACACCAAAATTAATTGGTTTTATGATAAAATAAATCAAATACCAATTGATTTAGTTTTGTTGTGTCAAAGTAGTTTTAAGAAGAAAGATAATAACGCAAAAAATATCGTGCAGTTTTAAGGTTTAGTCAAAGAGGGTCCAGCAAAAACAAAATTCAAGTTGAGATTAGTGCTTCAAAGCACTCTCGTATACTAAATTATACAAGACAAAAAAAGTACCCAATATCTAAACCGGTTTAATTTTTAGGGACTTCTATGGAAGACGAGTACAAACTTAAAATAAAATATTTAAATATGTGTATATATCCAAGAAACAAAATTAGGTAATTGTCTAGAAAGTTGCGGCCACCCGATTTTGACGAAATTCTGTTATAAGCTTGGGGCGCTGATCACGAATCTATTTCGGAAACGGTTCGATCTTGAGATATTCGTCATCATGGCCAAACTGTTCTTATTTTAACTATAATTCCTTTTTTTGCACTAGTTACTGATGTAACACCAAACTAGCACATTGTAATATTTTGCCTTTAATGAGGTTAACCTATAGGAAACCCGTTTTACAACTTATTGCTTGCTTACGTCCTTCTATTAATATAAAAAGTTAAAAAGTTTGCTTTAAATCAAGTCGCCATGTCTGTTCGGGATATAGCGGTTTTTCGCTATTATAAGAGATTTTCGAAAAATTCTTCTTCAGTGCGTTTCTATAGATCGATTGTGACACAAATCTGTGTAGTGCTTTTCCAAAATCCATTTCTATAATTTATTATTAATAAAAACATATTACGGTGACGGTGGAGAGAACAGGGGTGCTGGGTGGGGACGAAACAGTAGAAATCCGTACATTAAACGCCCAAAAACAGTATTTCACAGTACACACTGCAACTTTCTGTTTACAAAATGTCCAAAAATTGTTTAAAAAATTAAAATAAATAATAGTACAACAATCCCGCTATAGCTGTCACTGCGATAAAAGAAGAGTTGTAGTAGAACTGTATTCTATGATGTTGCCAACATAAAGTGAGAAAGTGTCAATAGCTTGAAAAAAGGAGAGATACAGGACAAAATTCATATGAAAATTAAGTTATTCCTTCTTCCTATTATAATTTGTAGAGAAAAAGGAAAAATACCTAAACATAAAGAAGGAGGCATTTCTACAAAAATACCATTGTTTCTCATGGAAATGGTGGATAATCCCTGAAATAGGCTTGGTGTTAATTCTTCATAAGAAGTTTGGCAACGCTGCTTCTATCAAGACTGTCATTTTTATAATGACGAACTTCATGTTATCAGCTGACCAAAATGAATTTTCCTGTTTAATTAATGACGGACGAGATATCTGCATATGTGTGGGATAGTTTTCGAAAAAATTTAATACTTTTCAAAATTAATTTACATTTTTCATGTACCCTGAGTGCGTGTGTATTAATGTTTTTCTTGTGTTTGACGTTGGTTTATACTGTTTTGTCCCCACCCAGCACCCCTGTTTACTCCACTCGTCCCGTAAATATTTTTATTAATAATAAATTATAGAAATGGATTTTGGAAAACGCGCACACAGATTTGTGTCATAATCGACCTATAGAAACGCCCTGAAAAAAATTTTGAAAATCTCTTAAAATAGCGAAAACCGCTATATCGAACTATTACCAAAATATAAAATATCAGTAAATAAACTTACGGGACCGGGAAGTGAAAAGGGGTGCTGGGTTGGGTAAAATTGGTTATCATCGACTTAATAAAACTGAAAATCACATGTGAAATTGAGTAAATATTACATTTTTTCCACATATTTTTGAGAATAAAGATAAAGAAATATGAAAAAGATGTGAAAATTGTAAACATAACCTAAAAATAAGAAAAATAACGACTAATAAACGTCAGTTATACCATGCTAGATATGGAAAGCATTTGGCTAACATCTGAAGGGGTCTGATTCTACTTATGAGTCAATCATCAATTTTAGGCGTTCAACCAATTATAACCGCGGTAATAATTGGGTGACAACTTTGACGTATAATACATTGTTTTAACGTCAACATAACCTATTGGTAAATACCATTTTAGAATTGGTTCTTCGCCTAAAATTGCTGAATAAAACAAAGAATTCACACAAACCGGATTCATAAAGTGTGCCATTGACTCTACCAGAACTAACCTGACCACCCTTTATAATCCCTCTTATCATTAAACATTTATATAACGTTGCCAATTGTCCATAATAAAAGTGGACAAATTCAAAAAAATATTGTTTTATTATAAAAGAAAATAAATAAAAATAATTCATAACTGCGCCTTCATATTATTATTAAGGACAACTCAGTAGATAACATGTACGTCAAAATATTTTAAAAAATCGTTAAAATAGAAGAAAACCGTATACTAAGCTAAGACATTTTGCACTCCTCTTAAAATAACAGCCGTTTTTTGGCCTCCTTATGGTTATCGTTAATAAAACAAAACGATTACGGCAGCAGTTTTAGACAGAGATTTTGCAGCCTCTTTTAAGAAATATATCTTGCGGTCTGCGCTTTCGACACATAACCTTATTTTTGCCTGTGGTTCACCCATTTTAAAGTTAACGAAAAATCAGTATTTACTTTTATTCTTCATAAGATATAAATCCATATTTAAATATATGCAAACACTTCTGTTGATTTCGTTTTTTAAAGTAGATGCAAACAATACAGTATAAGCAAAACACAAAAAGTAAGGTTAGGTTTGATAGTAGAATAAAAATCTAGTGTGCCAGATTGTAACATCTAAATTAATTACTGATTTTCAGAATATCCGTAAGAGTGCAAGTCCGTTTTAATTTCTTAACACTATTTGATTTTTGTTACTGCTATAGATTTTTCGCTTATTAGAGCCTAGGTATAAATGATATTTTAATTAATACAGCATTAAAATTTTAACCTTTAAATAATTGATATTAAAATTTCTACAACCCGGCAACAACGCAGCTCTTAACAATAACGATAACGATAAGCTCTTCCGGTATTCATCCGTAATTAGGAGTCCGGTATGGTTAATAACGATAACGGATCATGTTTGCGTTACTGCGCAGTCTCAGAATAACGTTAACCACAACGGAATTTCAAAATAAGAAGTGCAAATGTACTCTAATAACTGTGTTTTTTTTTTATTATTTGGACCACAGTTTAAAAATTGTTTATTTTGTTTAGACAATAGGGATTAACAACTTACTGGATTTCTGAAACAGTTTATTTGAATATTTGGTAAACTGGAGTCTTAGACATTTAGATTCTTCTAAATATTAAAAATTATGGGTATAAGATCTAACAGGTTAAACCCAACATAAAAAATAAATTACTTTTTCTATATTTTTATAAAAATATAATAAATAAATATTATGGTTTGGTACCACCATGCATAGAGCAATTTTCTCTGTATGGTCTTGCGCGATAACGCATTTTTTTTAATTGCAATTTTCTTACAAAACCTTAAAAAACACAATATTTTTAAAATGCCCCATATAACATTTTTTGCCGGCAAGGCATTGGCAACAAAAGGTATCAAAAAGGCATCAAATGGGCAATTGGCCGTTATTAGGCCACGTGTTGCAGAAAATGTAATGGCATCCATCATTAATAGTTATGCTGAAAATGCATTTAGGAAGATGGCATCCATCATTTAGAAGGTTTTGGTAAAAATATGCTCTCTAGATGATGGCATTACATTATTTTTTTCCACGACAATAAAATGCATTTTTTACCGTCCAGGCAACTAAAATGTGTATAAATAATGCACATGCTTAATGTGTGTTTATGTACAGGGTGTCATATAAAGTAATACTATAATTTTGGAAAAACCATAAGAAATACAATAAAAATACTAAAAAAATACATTTCACTGAACAACTTCTGCATTTAACTTTTTCTTGTATGTCTTATGATTTTTCCAAAATTATAGTATTTAATTTTATATGGGACACCCTGTACATAAACACACATTATGCATGTGCATTATTTATGCATATTTTAGTTCCCTAGACGGTAAAAAATGCATTTTATTGTCATTAGGAAACAAATAATGTAATGCCATCATCTAAAAAGGCATATTTTTGCCAAAACCTTTTTAATGATGGATGCCATCATCCTAAATGCATTTTTTCAGCATAACTTATTAATGATGAATGCCATCATCCTAAACGCATTTTTTCATCATAACTTATTAATGATGGATGCCATCACATTTTCTGCAACACGTGGCCTAATAACGGCCAATTGCCCATTTTGATGTCTTTTTGATACCTTTTGCCAATGCCTTGCCGGCAAAAAATGTTATATGGGTACAATCGATGAACTTCATTTCAATATATTAATAATGCAAATTAATACTTTGTATCGCAATAAGGTTTAAATTTTCACAGAAGAAAAATACTCAACTTGTACCCAAAACGTTTATTAACGACCCAAAGAATTAAAAGTAGTTTCTGCGGAGCGCAAATCAAGTTACTATTTTAGCATAATAATTGTATTAAGTGACAAGGTTAATTTATATTTATATTGGGAATAGGTTGCGTCACATCCTCAACTTTTGGGCGGTTCGAGGTCGGGGACGCAAGGAAGGGCACTCCACGGAGAAAAGTTGGCAAGACTGGGTAAAATCAAAGCCGATGATCAATCCAGTGGCGTCTAGAATTTGCGCATTTCATTTCGCATTGTTTTGAAAGTGATATTTGCTATAAGATGTAATTTCAAATGTTTTGTATTTAAAGTAAAAGAGTTTACAACTTAATAATAATTAAAAACTATTGTGTAAACGGTTGTTCTAATAATACAATAAACTGTATATCTCCAGCACCGAACAACATGGCCAAAAAATGGGAGATGTGACGTCTTAACACGTGAAAGCAATATGGCCGAATGTCGCGACCCAAGATCGTTTGACTAGCTAAGGTTGCCTCGTAAGCCTTGCAAACATGGCGGACCATACGTCACATATGTATTTTGCTCATTATTTAATGAAGTTTTGTGTGTGTATTTAGTGTAGTTTGTGTTTTTTGTCAATATTAAATAAATACTTTTAAATACTGTTAATTCCAGTTGTTACCGTAACTTCTTTATATCCCATTAATAAATTATTTAACAATGATTATTCTAGCTGATTTATAAATATATTGTATATCGCGCTCTTTCGCCTTCATGGCATTATCCGTCTAGACATCCTTGTTTGCTATGTAGGAACCAGCAATGCGGTACATATGTGACGTAATGAGGCAACCTTACCTAGTTAAACGATCTTGATATAGACCGACTTTGTTAAGTGATAGCATAAAGTAACATACCTACGGATAAGAGAAACCATGGCATGCTAAATATTTCTCGTACCGCTTTTGCGGCAGACTTGGCGGCAGGCTTGTCATTTTTCCAGTTTACACTTTAAATGCATCTGTCGAAGCTCTCGCCTTGTGTAACATCAGCGGTGGGGAGACACGTAAGCTTACTGAAATGACTAACTGGCGGTAGTTCAACCTGTCCTTAAATCGGCTATTCCGAGTTCCGACTCTTATAATTTCCTTACTCTATGGTGATAGATATCGGACCGAGTTAGAGGTTGCGTTTAGAAACTATGACGGTGGATCGACGTTACCCTCCGGGCAAGGCTTTCTTGACCTCCCATAGATAGTTCCTTTATTTAAAAAAATAAATAAATAAATTTTGTTTTTGTTTATTAATTAAATACATTTTTTTTATTGTCAACTTTGTCCTTTGTCCATGTAAACAGGAATAGGGAATTTATGCAGACTAGATTATATAAAATTAACATAAAACAAAGAGATAATAATAGTCGAATATAGTAAATCCCATAAGGCGTTTTTTGCCGACGATTATCATAAAATATACATAATAAGTATCCTTGAAAATTTCTGGCTCTTAACTTCCTATTGTATTTTTATGTAAAATTTTTAAAATTGGAGAATTTTTTAAAAAATTAGATTCAGTTGGTCATCTAACCAGTTCTGTTTTTATATTGTTATTTGGAAATCCAAACGACGCAAAATATTTCAACTTATATATAATTTTGTTGTGCATTGGTTTTTAAAACCTATTTTGTGTTACCAATATAATTGGTATAAAAATCTGTTATATCATTTCAATATCAATTTTAGCTTAATATACAGGGTGTCCGGGAAAATGTGGGAAATCTCTCGCACACGTATGGAACAGATTAAAAATAAGTTTCAAGGGCACTATTTTTAAGAGGTCTTTACTAGTATGCATCGTACTAAAATATTATCAAATTATACAGAGCGCTTTAAAGATTATTCACGAAAAATCGATTTCTAGCTGCCCCCTTTAGGGATCATATCTCCGCAGGGGGGCTTAAACAGGAAAAAATTTTATAGGAACTTGTCGTGTTATTTTCATCTGTTCCATACGTGTGCGAGAGATTTCCCATTTTCCCGGACACCCTGTATATAAAAGTTAATAGTTTTAACCATATTTTTGGGCTTTGACAGTGAAGCATAAGGCAACTTTTTATGCAAAATAGATTACTAATAATGCTTTTTAACACGCTTTATTAGCTTGGGTTGTATGTATGTATGTATGCATGTAACGGAATCTTTAAGCTTAATTTTCACCAACTTCCAGCAATTCGATTTCTTTGAAACTTTGCACACGTATCAAGGACCCATGACAATGCAATAATCTGCAAACAGTATCCCGTTATCCTGATTAGGATCGCCAGGATAAATAAATTCCTTTATAGATTTTCTTGAGTTGGGCTTCGATGGTTCACAAGATGCAAGGTTGTATTTTACAGTCGATCATGCAGTCATTTATCTGGGCTAGCGACTGTTTGTGGCTGGACAAGCTTAAATTGCACTTAGTCGTGTGAGATCATTAGACGGTATGCGGATTGAGGAACTTGACTGCTCTAAGTTAACGGGAAAAACCCCATGCAACAGTGAAGCTTTAAATGAAATGATTAGATTACGAAATAGTTCGTGAAACATTTCAATATCACATGTCCGCAGAAAACTAATTGATATATCGAACTAAAAATGAAAAATAAATAATAGTTTAAAAAACTAAAAAACACGCTTTCATATGCAACCGAACTAAAAATTAGAAAATCATTTTTCATTACAAAGAGTTTGTATTACAGTAATAAAAGGTCAAACAATGAATCATAATTATATACCTCAAAATAGTATTATAATAAAATTTAAGATTATAACAGAATAATTCACTTCAGAGTAAAAAGCGTAAACACTTTAAAATTTCCTTGTTTTAAATGTAAAAAACATGTAAAAACAATTATTTATTGGATGGGTCCCCTATAATATAAACTAAAAGAACAATTTTTACTTTTAATAAAACAATATATTTTTGCATAATAAATCAGCTTGACACCGTAAAATTCCTAATTTATTATACATATTAATTGTTTTTTTTATGTACTGGGCTAAATAGCCAAATACCGATATATTTATTGACTTAAATAATTAGTACAGCAGGTCAGGGATATAAACAAAGTATGTTAAAGTTTATAATTAATTATATTAGTCTAAGAGAACAACATATAAATGAAAATAAAAAAATTATTTTGTAAACAAGCTTGTATTTAAATCCACTTAAAAGAATAAAATAAACTTTTTTTCAAAACTTTTACCATTTTTTTTAAATCTTTGGGCAATCCACGAAGGCTGAAAGCCTAAATAGTAACGTTACCGTGGGTGTCTTAAGCAGGGTGTAAGAGGAAGTTTGTTAACACGGGACTTAAAAACTTAAAGATTTGGGGGAAGGTAAGACCTCCGCTGGCAGTAAGATCCACAGTCTAGAAACTCTAGGGATAAAAGAACGAACGAAATGGGAAGTTCGGGGCCTGTCCAATTGGACCGTATAGGGATGTATACGTGCGGCACCACGAGGTTTCTCTGTTGGGAGCTGCAAGAGGAGGGACTATACTGGATAATTCGTCGGAGCAGAAGCCGTAAAAGTATTTATAGAAGAGCGATAGATCTCCCACAGCTCGACGATGGGCAAGAGAAGGAAGTCTTTGAGTAAGTAAAGGATCATTAATAACACGAACAGCCCCGAACAGCCCTTCTTTGAATGGCATCAAGAATGCTGAGGGTTGTAGGGGATGCCATTCCTCAGACATGAGAACAATATTCCAGAGAGGGTAGAAATTGGGAGACATACAAAGTGTATAAATTGGAAGGGGAAAAATACTTTTGGCTCGGAAAAGAAATCCAAGCTTTTTTGACGCCGCGGTGGCTATAGATATAATGTGTTTATGCCAGTTCAGGTTATTTTCAAATGTGACGCCCACAAGGTTAAACGAGTCCTCGCTCTGCAAAACCTGGCCACTCATAAGCAAAGGGTGAGTGTTTGATGATTTTTTTCGCGACAAGGAACATGATTGTGTTTTGGATGCATTAAATTGAACGAGATTTTTGACGCCCCAATCCAATAGCAAATTGAGATCCTGTGAAAGAGATATCTGCATCGCCCTGCGTTTGCCTTCCAAGTCGGGTTGAGAGATTGGTTTAGGAACCTGAAAAGTGGAGTGAAGGGTACTATCGTCAGCATAACTATGAATGGGATTGGTTGTGGAAGAAAGAAGGTCGTTGATGTGAAGAAGAAATTTATTAGGCATTAGACAATTTATGTGATATTAAAGCTTAAAAATTAAATACTTCTGTTTGCTTAGTTTTAAAAGTAAAAAGTTATTAATTAAATGAAGTTATTTAATTCGTTTGTTTATCTACTCAGATTTTTAACTATTATTGGGCAGTTTTACAAACAAAACCGCCGGACGGCAGCATCTACCGATAAAATAAGTAAAAACTGCTGGTAATAACAAACTAATTAACATTTTCTGCGGTTTTCATATACGTAAATGGATAAAACCACGGTTTTCTTCTTATAATTGTGGGAAACCTCCTGCAGTCGTTTAACCAGTGTCTATCATAAAAGCATAACGTAGTACCACAAAGTAAATTCAATACATTTTGGAAAAAACTATTCTTAAAAACCGCTTAGTGGTCCTAAATTGTTTGAAATGAAATCAGGGCCGGATTAACTCTTTCGGAGACCCTAGACTGCAGTTGTTGTGGAGCCCAACACAAATAAAATCGAGGACCAAAACAAAAGTTGAGTTTCTAGGTGAGTCCCAGATCGTTGCTCTTGATATATCTAAACCTTTCGACCAAGTCTGGCATGACGCACTTCCTATTAAACTTCCCTCCTACGGTCTTCCAACTAAACTCTGCTCTTGGTTTTCCAGTTATCTTTCTAATCGACGTATATCAGTCATTGTTGATGGCCACTCTTCAAGTTTTCACGAAATTAATGCTGGAGTGCCTCAGGGTTCAGCACTAGCACCAACTTTGTTTCTTCTTCACATCAACGACCTTCTTTCTTCCACAACCAATCCCATTCATAGTTAAGCTGACGATAGTACCCTTCACTCCACTTTTCAGGTTCCCAAACCAATTTCTCAACCCGACTTGGAAAGCAAACGCAGGGCGATGCAGAGATCTCTTTCACAGGATCTCAATTTTATTTATATATTGGATTGGGGCGCAAAAATCTCGTTCAATTTAATGCATCCAAAACACAATCATGTTCCTTGTCGCGAAAAAAATATCAAACACTCATCCTTTGCTTATGAGTGGCCAGGTTTTGCAGAGCGGGGACAAATTTAACCTTGTGGGCGTCACATTTGAGAATAACCTTAACTGGCATAAACACATTGTATCTATAGCCACCGCGGCTTCAAAAGCTTGGATTTCTTTTCCGAGCCAAAAAGTATTTTTCTCCTTCAAATTTATACACCTTGTATGTGTCCCAAATTCGACCCTCTCTGGAATATTGTTCTCATGTCTGGGGAATGGCATCCCCTACAACCCTCTTATGAATGATCCTTTACTTACTCAAAGACTTTCTTCTCTTGCCCATCGTCGAGCTGTTGGAGATCTATCGCTCTTCTATAGATACTTTTACGGCTTCTGCTTCGACGAATTATCCAGTATAGTCCCTCCTCTTGCAGCTCCCAACAGAGAAACTCGTGGTGCCGCACGTATGCATGCCTATACGGTCCAATTGGACAGGCCCCGAACTTCCCATTTCGTTCGTTCTTTTATCCCTAGAGTTTCTAGACTGTGGAACCTACTGCCAGCGGAGGTCTTTCCTTCCCCCAAATCTTCAAGTTTTTAAGTCCCGTGTTAACAAACTTCCCATATAACATTTTTTGCCGGCGTTGTACATTTAATTTACTGGCATTGCCAACACTCTTTAATGGCAAGGCATTGGCAAAAAGGTATCAAAAGACGCGAAAGTGGGCAATTGGCCGTTATTAGGCCACGTGTTGCAGATAATGTGATGGCATCCGTCATTAATAAGTTATGATGGAAAAATGCGTTTAGGATGATGGCGTCCATCATTAATAAGTTATTGGCATAAAAATGCGTTTAGGATAATGGCATTTATCATTAAATAAGTATTGCAAGTTTTATAAGTTGAATATCCCAAAAGTTAAATAACATATTTAGAATTTTGTAATCGAAAAAAATGATAAAAAAAGGCAGGAAAACTTCATGAATAAAAAATTACATAATATAAATTTTTATACCGTAACAATAAACCAAAAAAAAAAATTAAGAGTATGTAATAAAATTTAAAAAAGATAGTAAATCAAAAGAAAACACTTTAAAATAGTAAGTATCTAAGGGACACTTACACTCAATTTTCAGATCCAAAACATAGGGAGAAATATTTTTAAAGGAGTTAAAGGTCAAAAAAACTATTAAATATATATATAATTTTTTTATTAACACGTCTTTAAAACTTTTAATAAGGTAACTCCCTGATTTCATATAATTTTTTAGGTTACTACAAATTTAAAAGGTTTTAAACAAAATGTTTACAGCTCCTAAAAGTCTACTTGAATAACCCGCCTTCTTGATTAGCCATCACCAATTAATTACACAACACACACTAATTAGGTAATGAATACACTTAATTATGTCTACTAAAAACTCTTTTCTTTAACAAAGAAACTAAAAAGCTAGAAAACTACGTAGAAAACAATTGCACAAAGCGGCCAAGCATAAGCAAGGTTGCCTCATCTGTTAAATTGTCAAATCTTGTATTTCGGCTAAGCGGGAAATTTGAATTTATCACCTTCGGTCGAAATCGTCGAAATTAACCTAGCTAATTTTCCCAGCATTTTATTTTTATTCTCTCAAAAATACATAATAAACATTTTGTTTGACTTAATTTTTATTTGCATGATTTGTATCAATAAAATGTTAGGAAAAGGCCATTTCCTTTAAATTATGTAAAAAACATAAAATAATGTTGTTTAGCCGCCATTATAAATAAAACAGATCAAAAAATTGCTCGAATGTTAGTTAAATACCAATGTTAATAATATGGTTTGAAAAGTATAAATATGCGTTGAAGGTTTGCATTCAAAATCCAATATTTATTTGCCTGCAACAAAAAGGCATGCTTTATTTAATCAGGATTGGTATGCCGCCATTTTTGTATGCTTGCCGGCAATTCGCCTGCATGTAAAATTTATTGGCAATTGAGTGTTTATTTAGGGTTAACTTTTTAATGCGTATTAGATATTGGCATAATATTGCCACCAATTGCCAATGCTTTACCATCAATGCCAATATGAAAAATGTATATTGCCGGCAAATAGTGTTTGCTGGGTTCCTCTTACCCTGCTTAAGACACCCACCGGTACGTTAGTATTTAGGCGTTCAGCCTTCGTGGATTGTCCAAAGATAAAAAAAAACGGTTGCAAACATTTCTGGCAGCCTGCTGGAACAAACCTAATACGACGGATCTAATGTAGTCGGATTCTGGAAGCAATCGCGCTAAGAATAATTTCTAACAATAAGCCTAACAAGGTGCAGATATGATTTTATGCCTTAAATAATTAAGTAGATTGTGAAACCCTAAATTATTTGTATCATTTTACAATGTGCCTAGTCATATTATAGAAGCGTAGATTAAGCCTACGACATATCCAATAAATTGATGTTTTTATAACTTGACACCTGGTTTACTACCCCAGAATAATAGCAGGTTCGTTTTGGTTACCGATTGAAACGATTCTAGAACAGTTCGAGCCTGCGCAGTCGGGTATAAAGTATTTTGGTTCATTTAGAACCGATTCCGTATTGGATGCTTGCTGTTTTGGTTTATTTTGTGAACTAGTTTTGGACGATTCGAGAACGGTAACAGCAATTCTAACCCTTGAGAAGGAACTGTAAGAACCGATTCTGAATTAATTGGTGGAGTCTGCGCGTTACATTTTATTTTTCAACATATTTAACCCTATTTTTTGAAAGATTGTTTTTTTGGATTTTGTGTGGTTTATGTTTTTAATTATGGATTTTGGTGGAGTTATGGTAAGTGAACCAAACAAAAGATAAAGGTATTTTGAAACAATGTTATTAAATACGAATACAAGGTATATAAAATATACCTAAGCGTGTTTTGGTTTTCGAATCGTTTGAACTGTTCTGGGATGATTCGAAACTTCAACTTTATGCACATATAGTTCTGCGCATAACTGGAACTGAACACGAACCGTTCTAAATTTTAGAAACAAAACGAACCTTAGCTTTGTTTGCGGGTTCGATTCTGAACCGGTTCTGGGACTATTCGCATGCGCAGTGAAAAGCAGCGTTCGCGGTTGGTAAAATCCTGAATTTTTAGTAACAGTTCTGTGTTCGCGGGTTACAATGGAATCAGTTCGTTACCGGTTCGTAACCTGATTAGCAGTCCTGGGATTTTTGTTGGAACTAAAAGTTTAGTTCGGAATTTCATGCGCATTGTCGACATGGTCAGCAGTTTTCTGTTTTTGTGATACAAAAATAAACCGTTGTATTACAGTTTATTTGTTTTTGCCACTTTTTATGCGGGTTAATATACTTGTTGAATATTTTTTTATATTTTTGTGATTCTGAGCGTATATAAACAAAGGATTTTTAATTGTATTCCGTATGAATGCATGTATGCAATAAAATAAATATAGATTTAATTAAAAAATATAGACAATATTGCAAGATTTTACCATTTCTTGTTGTTTGAATTTTATCTTTAGTTAAATACACATACATATGTTAAAAACGAGAGGGAGACAGGGAATCCCTCGTCTTCCGCCGAGAGACCTCGAGTGGCTTTCGACAGTATAACAATTAACCTTTTTGTTTGAATTTAATTTTTTTGTGTAGTATCCAATTTAACCATGAAAAATCCTAACCAAAAGGCTAGGTTAGAATACATCCTCAGCTGTATAGAAAATCGTTCGCGGAAAATAAAAATTCCGAACTAATAAATAACTAGACATGCGCTTTAAAACAATTCTAAACCAGTTCGGTTCTGGTTCAGAATCGGTTCATTACTAGACCCGCGAACAAAGCTATTAAAAGTTGTTTCGACAATATTTAAAATTTTCCTAAATTAGCAATATTAATTGTATAAGGTATACAATTGATTTAAATAGACATTTAAAAAGGTGTTGTATTTTGTTAATTAGGCACACTTTTATGATATTTAAATGAGGATAAAAAATGTTGTATTATTAACATTTTCAAAACACGAGATTATTATCAAAAACCTGAACTTAAAAAACAACTAAAATGTGTTAACTCATAAGAAAACATTTTTCTTTCTTTTTTTGTTTTCGAAAAATTAAATACAAGTTTAAATTAATGATGTTTTTAAAACCAATTTAATTAGGATGATTTTTTACAATCTTAATAGTATTTATAGAGAGAGTCTAAAAAATACACGGACAGAATACTATACAGGTGTCCCAGCTCTATTAATACACGTAATAACTTTGCCCCTGTACAAAATACAAAAGTAAACTTAAAATAAAAAATGTTTATTTGAATACACTCTTTTTACTGACAGTACTAGTTAATATACAAGTAGTTAATATACAAGGTCTCAAAAACATAATTTTTATCATCAAGTGGGTTTTTTAAATGGAACACCTTGTATATTTTAACAAATTTGGATTCTGTATTAAATTCTACATCAAAAATGTATCTTACACTATATGTCAATTATTGCTAGTTTTCGAGATATCATCAATACTGATATACTCATTAACAATTAAAAGTGAAGAAAGAAACTAATATTTTGGTTCTTATTATTTTTAAATACTTCTGTCACAAAATAGCAAAAGATATATCACGTGATTAGTTACTTTCCATTGTAAGAACTACCACCCAAGCAGCAAGCTGACGTCTTATTGACGACTCTTTTTAGTCATTTTTGGTCATAATTTGTCAGTAAAGACGTCATAAGATGACGACAAAATAACGTTAAAATGACCTCCCTAAGTCACAGACAAAAGACATCCCTTTAAGATAATGAAAAATTGACGCATTTACTTTTTTTTGAAAAGCTAAAATAATATTTTATTTAGTGAAATTTTATTTTTATTTATTAAAAAAATTAAATAGGAAAAACTCCTTACTGCTTGAATTTCCTTGCACTGCAAGGTCGCATCTCTCCGGACACTGTCCAACCTGGAGATGCAGATTTTTACACTAGCCGAAGATAGTTCTTTCAGATCTAATTGAGATCACCAACCGCAGACCATTTTTGAACTATTTTGGTTCTCCTCAGTACGGTGTAGGCGATAACAACAAGTTCAAAAAATTCTTATAACAAGCGAAGATGTCAAATAAACGTAACGTATGTCCTAAAAGTTTTGGCGCACAATATTTATCGGTTTGTTTTTAATGAAGAAATTTATTTAAACACTAACTAGTTATCATAAATTACAACTCAATACTTAACTAAACTATACTATCGAATTATGTGGAGTGGCCCATTCTGCTCTACCAGACGCAAATTTCTTCGAATGTCTCTCATGAGGTCCTGGACGGAATTCAGTTCAATTTCTCTTAATTTCTCGTAAATTCGCCGTCTTAATTGTTCCTCATCTTGTGCTTCCCAGCCTCCATGATAAACCTTTCTAGACAGTACAGCCCAAAAATCTTCTATTGGGCGAGCCTGCGGCAAGTTTGGAGGATTATCGTTTTTGGGAACAAAAGGTATGTGGTGTTGTCGAAGCCAGTTTTGGGTATCTCTTGAGTAATGGCATGAAACTAGGTCTGGCCAAAATATGATATCGTCATTAGCATGATGTTCGCGGACAAACTGAAGCAATTTGGAAAGGCAGTTATCAATATAGCTCTGACTATTCAAATTCTGACTCACTTTTCCCACAAAAGGTCGGGATACACCCCTGTCAGAAATTGCGCACCAGACAAGGATTTTATCTGCAAATTTTGCTTTATGTTTGTATCTAACATTGTCAGGGCATTCCTCTACGTTGTCCGTATAAAATTCATCGTTTCCCTTCATTTCAGAATTACTCAAAGTGAAATACTTTTCGTCATCTAAAATAATGATTTTTCATTGGCAAAATGTCCGCCTCAATTGACGACAAAATCTTGGTATACGAAGAAGCTGTGCTTGAGAGTATTTGGGGCACTTAGGTCTCTTTCGATATTTAAGACCATTCCTCCTCAATTCCAACGATATCGTACTCTTAGAAGATCTGTATTGTCTAGCCAGTCTCCTCGTTGACATTCCAATCTGGTTTTTGCTCTTCTCACCAATCTCTCTGACCTCTGTGCGGTAAATGCACGTGGTCTTCCACTTTTGGGAGATTCAGACATGGTATTTCCTGCTCGCACTCCGCTATTGTTCTATAAATGGTTCTGCGTGAAATGTTTTCATTCTGGAATATTCGACAGATTTCAGCTTTGGGTATCCGCCCAACTAACTTGTAGATACTTTTTCTTATTTCTAATTTATACGACATCTTAAAGCGAAAACTTCAAAATAAATAAATCTCAACTGACAGTAAATAAAGTAAATAAACTTTTGTTTTCAAAGGCAACTTGATATTATTTTGTTTTTGTTAAAATTAAAGACAATGAGTTTTGTGCCAAAACTTTTAGGACATACGTTAGTAGTTTATTGTCAATAACGCCATCTATAGGTAGTGTGAGTATTTCCTATTTCAATTTTGTAAAATTATAAGTCTTATTTTCCTGTTTTATTATCATCAATTTTAGGCGAAGAACCAATTTTAAAACGGTATTTACCAATCGGTTATGTTGACCATTAAACAATGTATTATCCGTCAAAGTTGCCACCAATTATTACCGCGGTTATAATTGGTCGAACGCCTAAAATTAATGTATATTTCGGCTTGGATTTTGACACATATCATATGTCACAAAATTATTTTTGGCGGGTTTTCTAAACATGACGTCATTAAATTTTATGAGCTAAAATGATGAAAAACGTCAAAAACACGTCACTTTAACGACGTCAAAAAACACGTCAGTAAAATGACGTCATAATTTTGGTCTCATGACGTCTTATGACCAAGAATGACCAAAAATGACTAAAAAATGACGTCACAGTGACGTCAGCTTGCTGCTTGGGTAATAGGTATGTCAGCAATTTAGTTTATTTTAGACATATATTTACTTAATTGCTCTATAAAAACAGCAATACGTCAATTATGACTGGTTGTTAGGTTAACTATGTACCTTAAATAAGGTAAATTGCTGACATACCTATTAGTTGTTCTTACATTAAAAGGTTATTAATTACATGTGGTTATATTATTTATCACTCTGACAGTGACAAAATCATTAAAAATAATCAAATCCAAAATATTAATTTCTTTCTTTATTTTTAATTTTATTAATTAGTATAACAGTCTACTGATGAGTGTTGGTATCCTAAAAACCAGCAATAATTGACGTATGGTGTGTTTTACATTTTTAATGCAGAATTTAATACAGAGCCAAAATTTGTAAAATTATACTGAGTGCGCCATTTAAGCAAACCTACTTAACAATAAAAAGTCTGTTTTTGAGACACCTTGTATATTAACTTGTACTGTCAGTAAAAGAGTTTACTCAAATAAACATTTTTTATTGAATGTTTATTTTCGTATCTTGTCAAGGGGACACCCTGTATGTTTTTACTGGGAAACTTAAAAATTTTTGACTTACGACGAAAAAATGTCATTAAAAATTTTCATCGTGGATTCCTTAGTTTAAAACATGGGACCAAGACCCATGATTTCCGTGAGACGAACTGTATAAGTTGCTAACGGAACTAAAGGAAACCCAACGTCCTAACCTAAAAATTATAATATGGTTTTTCTTTTTGTGTGCTAGTCAATTTTTATGTGATATAATTATTAATTCCTTATAAGAAAAACCACAGGTAGTGAATAAAGAGACTGCAAATAAATAATAAAATAAAAAATAATAAAAAGTACAGAAAGTTTATTTGTTGGGTTAAATCTTGTGACAGATCGGAAAGATCAAGATAGCTTTCAGTGACGAAAATTTTTTGCTTCACACTCCAGGGCTTGAAGCTCTTGAACTGCTCTAAAACTTAGTCACTGGAACGCATCCTTAGACAGGAAAGAGAGATATTTTAAGAAATTTTAAATTTCGTTGTTTTTAACCTTTCTTGGCTTTATAATAATATATTTTTAATATCTAATTCCATTTTAAATAAATAGTTTTAAAAATCCATCCTTAACCATAAAAAAACACGTTTGAAGCACAAAAACCAAAAAAGGGTTGTGCATGAGGGGCAGGAAAGAAAAACGGAGTAGCTCAGGTGCATAACACTTTCCGTCACTGGAACGCCATAAAGTAGAACGAAATGCTCCTGAGCTACTCGGGAGCGCTCTATTCGTCACTGGAAAGCCACTCAAGTTCAGCCTGAAGTCCTATTCATGAAATACTCGGTGACAATCCACATTTTCTCGTTTCGTTCTTGCTGTTACAAAAAGCAACCAGGCACCAAATTGCTTCGAATTTTACTAGAACTTGTGCAGAGCGAAATTAGAATTGCTCGCTCCAAGTGCCTGTTTCATGAATTTACTATTAGTTATTACTAAAACACGTTTGGAGATACACACCAATCGAAACGTTGCGTAGGTACAAAATAATGGAATAAGATTTTAGTGTTACTCAAATCAATTGGCATATTTTGCAAAAATTCAACCTCATATAACATTTTTTGCCTACAAGGCATTGACAAAAAGGTATCAAAAGCCATCAAAATGGGCAATTGGCCGTTATTGGGCCACGTGTTGCATAAAATGTGATGGCATCCAATATTAATAAGTAATGATGAAAAAATGCGTTTAGGATGATGGCATCCATCATTACTAAGTTATGCTGAAAAAATGCATTTAGGATGATAGCATCCATCATTAAAAAGGTTTTGCCAAAAATATGCCTTTAAGATGATGGCATTACATTATTTTTTCCTAATGACAATAAAATCTTTTAACCGTCCAGGGAACTAAAATGTGCATAAATAATGCATATGCATAATGTGTGTTTATGTACAGGGTGTCCCATATAAAAATTAAATACTATAATTTTGGAAAAACCATAAGAGATACAATAAAAATACTAAAAAAAAACATTTTACTGAACAACTTCTGCTTTTAACTTTGTCTTGTATCTCTTATGATTTTCCAAAATTATAGTATTTAATTTTATATGAGATACCCTATACATAAACACACATTATGCATATGCATATTTATGCACATTTTAGTTTTCTGGACGGTAAAACTGCATTTTATCCAACACTTACATATAATATCTACATAATTGATCAGATTTTGAGGATATAAAGTGTACTATAAGACACTAGTGAGCTAAAGTACCCTTTAGCTCACTAGTGAATTATAGACAATACAAAATTTTGTTGCTGGTGTTGACAATGACAAGTAACAAATAATGGATGACGTTTTCAAATTATTTTCGATATTAAAAACGCATTTATACGAAAGTGTTGGATAAAATTTTGTATTAGACACGTGAGGTTATTACATATAAGTCACTTAAGAAAATTACCTCTCTCGCCCTTCGGGCTCGAGAGTTAAACTTTCTTGCGTGACTTATATGTAATATAACTCACTTATCTAATAAATAACTATTATTGTCATTAGGAAAAAAATAATGTAATGCCATCATCTAAAAGGCATATTTTTGCCAAAACCTTTTCAATGATGGATGCCATCATCCTAAATGCATTTTTCAGCATAACTTATTAATGATGGATGCCATCATCCTAAACGCATTTTTCATCATAACTTATTAATGATGGATTCCATCACATTTTCTGCGACACGTGGCCCAATAACGGCCAATTGCCCATTTTGATGTCTTTTTGATACCTTTTTGCCAATGCCTTGCCGGCAAAAATGTTATATGGGACATTTCTTAAAATTATAAACGCTCTGTATATGTATTTAAAACCCTGTAAGATTTTTACACTTCTAATTATTTCATAAAGGTACTTTTTCCACTTGAAATCCTTTAAATTATATCATTAAATTAATAAAAACACAGTTTAGTAGTAATTGGTTAAAATTTATTTAAGAAAAAATGTCCGATAATAATTAAAACTGCAGTCACGTTTTTTTGCTTATTCAATTAGGAATAATAATTTGTTGTGCGGCTTCATAATAACCAAAAACGTTCAATGTCAAGGTTACTGTTTTCAATCGATTAAATTATTAGATTAAAATATATAATTTTCGCGGTTTTCACCACTGTAGGATATAAACTGTTAATTTATACGTTGGCCGTCTATATTTTAACACATTTTAATCGTATACAGGGTGGGTAGAAAAAAAAGGAAGGGTGGATTATCTCATAAACCGTCAAATATAATATAGAACCACAGACAACAATGAGACGAGTAACTGGTCCTAACAATTTGTCCATTGTATTTATCTCTTTCTGGTTTAACGCAAGTTCCAATAAATATGTCTTTGTCTTTCATCATGGCAGGCTATCGTAGATGGAGCAATCATCGCTTTGCCCTGGTTGCCAAGTTGTTTACAATTTCTGCATGTAAACTTTAATGTCCTTTTTGGCTCACATCTAATTAAGAGAAAGAAAATATACCATGAATCGAATATTTTTAACTTGACAACGTTGCCGCAGGCAGTCACGCGGAAATGTTATTCGATATTTGTGTTTGATATTTTTCAATGGCCGATTTGTTTGGACAGTTTGTTTACATTTTCTGTAATTTATTGTGTGTTTCGTGGTTTTTACCTTTAATTGGACTTTGAATATTGACTTTTATTAGTGATCACAGTGTATATATTAAATTTGTGCTTTTCAACAGATAATTTAAGGTAATATTGACATGGTTATCTGTAAGAAAAAATCTTTATAAAAACCAAATAAATGACATTTTTAATTAGGTGTGTGTAATTATTGAACTAAAACCCAATATTTTATAATAATAGGAAACAAAAACAAGTACCTAACATTAAGGGCAAAAATAGCACAGCTATATAATTTGAATTTGGCGGGCAAACGATAAAGTCGACCTACGCGCCATCTGCGTTTACCTTCCTTGAAGACAGACAAGGAAGACCCAGCAGCTCTCTCTCTCTCGGATAATTTATTTACATTTAGTTGCTCGTCTTATTGTTGTCTCTGATAGAACCAAGTTTTGTGCAAAAAATTAACAGATCATGAAGAATTTAAAAATTTCCTTTGCAAGGTTGCAAAGTTTACAGTTTCATATCTAGATTAGAGAATTTTAAATTTTTAACCGGAATATCCTAATTTGTATTATTGTAATCAAATAAATTGCTTGTATCTACTTTATTATTACCTGATATTATGTTTTTTTACTCCTGCCAATTTCGAATCATGCTGGTTAACTTTTTTAAAAACGATCTAGCCGAAATTCGTTAAAATTAGAACAGGGGAGAAACTGGATATTCTAAATAAATAAATTACATTTTTGCGATGTTTTCAAGATAGTTTTTCTCACAGAGGTACTGTTTTACTATGATTTTTATGTATATTAAAAATAACCTACTCACTAGCTTAGTATAAGTTTCATCATTTTAGAACTTAAAAAGGTTTTATCTTTAAACATGTTGCATGTTTTTTTCAGTGTTGTTCCAATTAACAACCTGATAACTAACTATTTTTTTTTAATAACAATATGACAGCCACGTAAGATTTACACCATACTTTGCAACACTAGTGTAAGAAAACTTTTTTGTGCACCGGTGGACTGGAACAAAAATTTGGATTTAGGGGGTCGAAAAACATGCCCCGAGATAGGTCGCGTCCGGTGTACAGATTTTTTGTGTGCCGGTGCACAAAAGGATTTAGCGGCGTCGAAAAACATGCCCAGAGATAGGTCGCGTCCGGTGTACAGATTTTTTTTGTGTGCCGGTGCACAAAAAAGGATTTAGCGGGTCGAAAAACATGCCCAGAGATAGGTCGCGTCCGGTGTACAGATTTTTTTTTTGTGTGCCGGTGCACAAAAAGGATTTAGCGGGTCGAAAAACATGCCCAGAGATAGGTCGCGTCCGGTGTACAGATTTTTTTTTTGTGCCAAGCCGGTCCACCGGTGCAACAAAAAAAGTTTTCTCACACTAGTGTTTGCGAAAGTATAGTATAAAGCTGACATCGCTGCGTTGCACAGAAAACTTTTTTGCGTGCCGTTGTAATCTCTATCACTATACGTTTATATCGAATAGTTGAATCTAGCTTGAGTTAAAGCGGCTTTTTAAAAGTGGCTCTGAAAAAAGCGATATAAACGCTCTTGAAAGTGACTTGAACCGTTCAAGTCAAGCCTGAAAAATAGGTATGGTTGACTTCACTGAAGCCGATTAGGAACACGATATAAACGATTCAAGCGGGATTAATAACTGCCTAACTTCAGATGAATCTTGTGTGATGTCATCAGTGTTAATTTCATCTATGATTTTGACATTTTTATGAAAAATATGAGTTGGAAAACAGGTGAAAAACATATTTAGAATTTTGTCATCGAAAAAAATTGAGAAAAAAGGCAGGAAAACTTTATCATTAAAAAAATTACATAATATAAATTTTTATACAGTAACAATAAACCATAAAAAATTAAAGTATGTAATAAAATTAAAAAAAAAAGATAGTAAATCAAAGAAAACACTTTAAAATAGTAAGTATTTAAGGGACACTTACACTCAATTTTCAGATCAAAACATAGGGAGAAATATTTTAAAGGAGTTAAATGTCAAAAAAAAAACTATTAAATATATATAATATTTTTTATTAACACGTCTTTAAAACTTTTAATAAGGCAACTCCCTGATTTCATATAATTTTTTAGGTAACTACAAATTTAAAAGGTTTTAAACAGAAATGTTTACAGCTCCTAACAGTCTACTTGAATAACCCGCCTTCTTGACTAGCCATCACCAATTAATTACACAACACACACTAATTAGGTAATGAATACACTTAATTATGTCTACTAAAAACTCTTTTCTTTTAAAAAGAAACTAAAAAGCTAGAAAACCACATAGAAAACAATTGCACAAAGCGGCCAAACAAAAGCAAGGTTGCCTCATCTGTCAAATTGTCAAATCTTGTATTTCGGCTAAGCGGGAAATTTGAATTTGTCACCTTTCGGTCGAAATTAACCAAGCTAATTTTACCATCATTTTATTTTATTCTCTCAAAAATACATAATAAACGTTTTGTTTGACTTAAAATATTTATTTGCATGATTTGTAACAATAAAATGTTATGAAAAGGCCATATCCTTTAAATTATGTAAAAAACATAAAATAATGTTGTTTAGCTGCCATTATAAATAAAACAGATCAAAAAATTGCTCTAATGTTAGTTAAATACCAATGTTAATAATATGGTTTGAAAAGTATGAATATGCGTTGAAGGTTTGCCTTTAAAAATCTAATATTTATTTGCCTGCAACAAAAAGCCATGCTTTATTTAATCAGGATTGGTATGCCGCCATTTTTGTATGCTTGCCGGCAATTCGCCTGCATGTAAAATTTATTGATGAATTGAATGTTTATTTAGGGTTAACTTTTTAATGCGTATTAGATGTTGGCATAATATTGCCACCAATTGCCAATGCTTTACCGTCAATGCCAATATGAAAAATGTATATTGCCGGCAAATAGTGTTTGCTGGTGTGATTCAAAAAATATTTTTCGGTTTTGAAAACCGGTTTTTAAGTATTTAGTTAACCAGTTATAAAATCGGATTTTCGGATAAGACGTTTTTACCAAAACCGGTTTTGATTAAAAACCGATTAACCATTTTTGCTTTATTTCGGTTTTTGCCAACCTTAGCTAAAATCACCCAAAACAATATAATTTAATAAGTCATTATTTTACAATTTTTGTAGTTGTTTTGGGAAAATTTGTTGGTATCATACACATATGTACAGGGTGGCTCGAATTCGACGCTCATCATTGGGATTTCGGAAACCGTAAGAGATGCAGGATCGGTTAAATAAAGGCAAATTTGATACTCAATAAAATGCCGTTTTGCGTTTTAAAAAGTTCCGAGTACTTCCGAAGATATTCGAAAATAACCGGAATTTTCAATTTTGGTTTCTATTGTTTCCTGGCTATATTTGTTAAGATAACTCAAAATGAAAAACAGGTTTTTATGGCCACTTTTTCGGCTCTATAATTCAGTGTGATTAAATATTGAATCTGACGTTTCGGCTTCTGCCGACCATCATCAACTTAATTTTTTAAATACGAACCTGATATTTTTTTCAATTTAATTAAAACCTTTTATCACTCTTAAAACACTATATACCGCCACTTTGATATTTGCCGACGTTTCGTACAGAAAATTCCATCACCAGAATATTACATATTTATTTTACCATAATACGACCCTAAACTACATTTTTAGGTAAGAAGGTAAAAAAAAAGAATAAACTTATTACATATTCGTAATCTTTTTATTGCAACTCATTGATATCTAACAGCGAAAATTACTTTATTAACCGAAAATTTCATGAATATTAGACATAAGATACAAAAAGGTAGACAACAAATCAGCTTACATGAACAATTTGTAATACTATATTGATGCCCATAT
Organism: Listronotus bonariensis; assembly: GCA_014170235.1. Taxonomy (NCBI): domain Eukaryota; kingdom Metazoa; phylum Arthropoda; class Insecta; order Coleoptera; family Curculionidae; genus Listronotus; species Listronotus bonariensis. Next base: position 58,460 of record JACEGR010001403.1, on the reverse strand, counting down.
TAAATATAAACATAATTTAATCGCCATTATAGGTGTTCAAAGAGATAACCTTCCGCCTCAATACATTTTCTTGCTTTGCTTTGTATTTTTAATAAAGCTCGATTAATTGTTCTCGCAGGAATGGCAGCAACTTCCCTTTTCAAATTTTGTCGTAGTACTTAAAGGTCGTGAGGTGCATTTTTAAATAAACGGTTCTTAAGATATCCCCAAAGGAAATAATCTTGGGGACTAAGATCTGGGCTCCTAGCGGGCCATCTTGCAAAACCATTTATTAGGAAATATATGGTTAAGGAATTGAGCTACTTCCCTTCCATTGTGGGCAGGAGCTCCGTCTTGCTGCCACCATATTTCTTGAAATGCTGCCAAAGGTTGATTATATAGGGCGTCTAAGACATCATTCCTAATCAAATTTAGATATCGTTCGGAAGTTAAGGTCCCTTCGTAAACGAAAGGTCCAATAATTTTGTTCCTCCACATACCAATCCATACATTAAATGAAGTTCTGGTTAGTTTCTGTTAATAAAGTAATTTCAGCTGTTAGATATCAATGAGTTGCAATAAAACATTATGAATATGTAATAAGAAATTTTTTTTTTACCTTTTTATCTAAAAATGTGGTTCAGTGCCGTATTATGGTTAAATAAATATGCAATATTTTGGTGAAGGAATTTTCTGTACGAAACGTCGGTAAATATGAAAGTGGCGATATATAGTATTTTAAGAGTGATGAAAGGATTTAATTAAATTGAAAAAAATATCAGGTCCGTATTTAAAAAAATTAAGTTGATGATGGTCGCCAGAAGCCTAACGTCAGATTTAATATTTAATCACACTAAATTATAGAGCAGAAAATGTGGCCATGAAAACGTGTTTTTCATTTTGAGTTATCTTAACAAATATAGCCAGGAAACAATAGAAACCAAAATTGAAAATTCCGGTTTTTTCGAATATCTTCGGAAGTACTTGGAATTTTTAAAACGCAAAACGGCATTTTATTGAGCATCAAATTGCGCAACTTTGCCTCCATTTAACCGATCCTGTATCTCTTACGGTTTCCGAAATCCCAATGATGAGCGTCGAATTCGAGCCACCCTGTACATACGTACTTGAAACCTACATTGTTTTCAATACCATGATTTAAATATACCAAGTGGAAAAAACCATGGTTTCACTTGTATAATTAATGCTTATTGTTAATCATGGATACCTACCTAAATGAGTTTTTAAGTTATATTTAATAATAAGTGTAATATTTATCATTCTTATATAACTCGTGATGTAATAATATTTGGGACAAAATTTTAATAGTCATGTTATTAGAGTCCCTAATGAGAGTTCATATCAGTTATTTATAGCATAAAAGAAAACTATGCAGCGGAAATTCAAAAAATATATTGAATCTAAATACCTTCCTAGTTTTCTTTAAAAAAGTAATGATATCCAACCAAAAACATATAAATGTGAAAAACATAAGCCAAGTTTAATACTAAAATTATGCTTGGCTGAGGCTTCACCACAAAAAAATGGAGATCTAAATAAGTGCAAGTTCTGTATAAAATCCAAATATGTAGTTATAGAAACAAAATAACATTATGTATAAGTTAAAACTCTATTTCTTTGTTTTACTGGATGCCTATAACAATTGCTGTTATTTAAAAATGTGAGATCTTAAAGTAGGTTAGATTTGACTTGATCAGTTTTTATTAGAATTTAAAAATATTTAATTAGGTTTTATAAAATGACTAAAGTAATGAAAACACACCCGTAAAAAATTAAATGGTATTTCCACACACACTCAGGTCTACTTGCGCAGTTATACCTGTAGGTATACCTGTCCGGCCGACAAGAGTGTGTGTGCCCAACTAAGTTAGATAAAAAAGCAATACAGGTGCATTTTTTTAGGTAAAAAGTAAAAAGAATGTGAGGGGGTAATCTGTTAAAATAGATAAGATAAAGTTTTTTAAATACTCTTATAATATGAAGTGTGTATGCAATGTCAACTGATTTGACAAATTACTTTGTATAACGCAAATTATTTTATTTAATTTTTATCAAAATATTTAAATTTTTACGTGCACATAAACCATCAAATCGATTATCAAACATGATATTTAATGTGAAAGATAAACAAAATAAATTAAAATCAGGAGTTTATAAGCTTACTTGTGCGAAGAGTCAACAGCCGTCACTATTGGACAACACGAAGAAATTCCTAGAGAAACTGGGTTAAGAACATAGCACTCATGTTGCAGGTTGGGAAAACAACATCAAATTTCGCAAACCATTTCGGGAAACCAGTGACACAAGGCATTCCAGTCAATACCCCAAAAATGTACATGTAGGGAACAAAAGGGCAGAAAACTAAGATACATTACAAGAAAACATTGGAAATCTATAAACATAAGAAACAGAAGTCTATTCAGCTTAACACACAGATTGACCTGAAATCTTACCCTTGCAATAAAGCCCTTATAAAATGTAGCAACAAAAATCTTTGGGTCTCACTAACTGCACCATATTGATTTTGTAACTGCTTCTTTGTAAAATATGTTTTTTTATTAGGTATTACTGTTTATATATAAGTAACATAATTCTTAGACATTTGTCAGTCACAGTTTGAAAATGTGGTTGTACCACAGAAACAGCTGTCAATTAAATTAACGAATTTTATAAAGCATTATTCAAGACCGAAACAATTAAATGTTGAATTCGTAAATATTTAAATATATTATATTATTATCTTTAATTTTATAGTTTTAATTACCTAAAACAAAGACATGTGTTAAAGAAATATGTTAAAAGTTGTATTTTAATATGAAATAATTTTGTTTCGCACTGTAAAAAAATATTTATTAATAAGACCTTAAAAAACCGTCAATTTTTAATTTGTTTTTAATTTTTTTATAAATTTGTTTAAATATAGGTATAAATTGATTAGGTTTTTAATTAGGAAAAGTGTGCAATTAAAATATATAATTAATAAAGGAAATAAAAAAAGTCCATTTATACAGAGTCATGTTATGATAAAAAATATGTTAAGTTGTTATGGATTTTGTAATGACATTGATTATTTTAATTTTTGTATTACTGATTTTTTAAATGTCTCTTTTTGTTATATATATTTTTTATATTTTATAATAAATGATAATAGAACCACTGACTTGGATTAAATTTTCTCATTAAATCTGATGAAAAGTTAAAACGAGGAAAATTTTCTGTAAACGTTAATTTTTTTTAATCTATCAAGAAGGCAGTGAATTTTAGGACATACAGTCCCTGAGCCAGTAATGATATGGACTTCATGATAAGAACAGTTTTGAAACCCGCCTAGTCCGATACGCGAAACGTGTGTTTAGAGCTTATGGTTTCATGACTGTAACAATTATCATTTACGGTAAAATGTTTAAAAATTGCATGTAAAACATTTTGGTAAACTTATTCCAAAAAATTTTAAGCATAGGCAGAGACAAGAATGAGACGAGTAACTGGACCTGGAAATTTGTCCATTACGCTTTATCTTTCTCTGGTTTAACGCAAGTTCCTATAACTATATCTCTTTCATTTATCATGGGAGGTAATCGCAGAGGGTGCAATCATCGCCTTTTATGGTTGCCAAGTTGTTTACGATTTCTGCATGTAAACTTTAATGTCTTTCTTTGGTTAAAACCTGATTATACTATATACCAAGAATCGAATATTTTTAACTTGACAACGCTGCCGCAGGCAGTCACGCCGAATGTTATTCAATATTTGTGTTTGATATTTTTTAATGGCCGATTTGTTCGGACAGTTTGTTTACATTTTTGTGATTTATTGTGTGTTTCGTGGTTTTTTACCTTTAATTGGACTTTGAATATTGACTTTTATTAGTGATCACAGTGTATATATTAAATTTGTGCTTTTCAACAGATAATTTAAGGTAATATTGACATGGTTATCTGTAAGAAAAGTCTTTATTAAAAAAAAATAAATGACATTTTTAATTAGGTGTGTGTAATTATTGAACTAAACCCCAATATTTTATATTAATAGGAAACAAAAACTAGGACCTAACATTAAGGGCAAAAATAGCACAGCTATATAATTTGAATTTGTCGGGCAAACGATAAAATCGACTCACGCGCCATCTGCGTTTACCTTCCTTGAAGACAGACAAGGAAGGCCCAGCAGCTATCTCTCTCTCGGATAATTTATTTACATTTAGTTGCTCGTCTCATTCTTGTCTTTGGCATAGGATTCGTGGTGGGATCGGGTCGTCGTCCGATACGGCGCAGGCTCGTTGCAGCGGTGAATTTAAGGAGAGTACATAGCAAGTTGGTAGAAGGGGTTCAGTGTATGATTTAGCTATAGTGGACGGTTTGGTTTAGATACCCCCAAGCAGCAAGCTGACGTCATTTTTTAGTTATTTTTGGTCATAGGACGTCATCAGACCAAAATTATGACGTCAATTTAACGTCATTTTAATGACGTGTTTTTAACGTAGAATCTAAAACCGTCATAAAAATAGGGTGTTCCATTTAAAAAAATATAACTTTGATACGTCACACTTTTTGAGACACCCTGTATAGACTAAAATAATTTTATACTGTGGTCGTATCCGACCTGTAATATGTTTCAGTATTTAATTTTTTAAAAAACCCTATCGTTATCCAGCTACAGACCGTGTCGAATATGGTGGGCCACCCTGTATATAGGAAAAAAGTCTTATTTTAACCTTCAAAATGGATTCTTTAATTTTTTTCACTGAATTTTGAAACACCTTGCATAACATAAAATGCAAAGAAAAAGAAATCATCCATTAAAGAAAACCGCTATTAATTGTAAACAGTAAGTACTTAAAATAAATGAAAAAATATAAAACCATTAAAAAGCTATTTTGCAATCGGTAATTTTCACATATGTACATTCTTATTTACAAGGTTAATTATCTAATTTTAGGTCATTGTAACCTAAATATTTTTTCTTGCTTATACCTAAACAATTATTAATTTTCGTCTCTTTTAATAATTTATCGTTATATTTTCCTTGGACTACAAATCATAATCACTAAAAGAAAACGTAATCAGTAATAACTTCACAACAATAAGCTACCGCTTATTAGCCATTTCGATTTTTTAAGCTTGAAATGTTTCCAGGACTTAGTTTATTCATAGTAAGGTCTGGAAAAAAAATGACAGGCGGTTCTATTTTTAGATTTAATCTTTATCGGTTTTCTTTGTAAAACGCTGTTTGTAAAAACATCAAGGTTCTCAGAATCCTCTTTGTATTTTTCCGATCTCCAAGTAAAATGATCACTCCTACTTAAATATGGCTGATGCGCCGCGCCAATGGCGCGTAAGAAGGTGTCTCACAGCCCGATGGAGAGCGCAGTCTCTATTGGCGGGCATATCACATGCTTTCGGTCTAGCGCATAGAGGGCGGACTCATTCAGTTCCCCCAAAGAGTAAGACAGTCGCACTGCAAGTTTCATCGACTACGCATCTCTCGCGAAAAGTCACTCTCGTCAATTTTCGGACGACTCATCTCTCGCGCAAAGGCGCTTTCAAACATTCTTATTCTCTCGCAAATAATTGCAATTCTCTCTCAGGAAAATAAAACTTTCCTTATTCAAATACTCACAAATTCTACATTCAAGTTAGTTATCTCTCTTATTCAAAATAATTCTAACTTAGTATTTCTCTTATGAATACTTTTTCTCAGTGATCTGAAAATTCTAATTCAGTGACAAATACCTTAATTCGTAATAGGTAATAAGTAAAGTGATGTAAAAAAGTGTCAAGGAACATCGACACTGAACTGTGCTAATAAACGTAGCAGGATGCTTTTAGTAATTCTAAAACACTTGTAAATATTGTAAATAGTGTAAAGTCTAAATCAGTTAATTAAACCATAATACAGTCCACAAAAACTCTTTTATTTGGATGTATGGGGAAAAGAAAAGCTCCTACATTTTTGGTCCTAATTCGAACCGGATATGCTGTAAAAAACCAGCCAGAAAAATTTCCAACAGTCCTGATTCTTTAAACCTCGAATATTTTTTGCAAAAATTAGCAAAACGTTTCTTCAAACATAAGTGAAAAAATAAACTTTCAACCTGCCTCGTCTCAATACTAAACTGTGACTACAAACCTCTCAAAATAAAAGTGACTCTATTCAAAAACCTTCTTAAATTAAAACAATCCGTTAAAAGTGTGATTTAAAGACAAATTAAAGTGAATTTCTCCAGCAGCCTTTTGTGCGTGAAAGTGTTTGCCGTCGGAACTGGAACTCAACAACTTCTACATAAGGTCAGATGTATTTTGCCTTTTTTTAATTTAGTTTTTTTTGTTTCTCAATAAAGTTTAATTAGACAATGAACTACAGACTTTAAATATTTTTCTGCAAAATTTTTGAACTTTAATAACCATATTTTTAAAGATAGGTACCTAATGAGAAATAAAAATAATATTTCTAAAAATTCTAATTTTCTATTTTGTATAGTTTTAGATATTTTTAATGCTTTTGTGATTATTTTTACATTCTAATTAGTGCTCCTTTCATAAAAAACATTTTTCGTCTTCTCTTTGTATGAGAAAATAAGTTAAAATAGGTATTTTAATTTCATTTATTTTAATTTAGTGTATTTAATATAGTAAAAAATGGAAGCTCTAGTTAAATCTCGTACAAAATATAAGGCCTGTATGACCAGAGTGGATTCTTGGTTTTCAAAACATAAGGATTTGGAAAAAAATCCTCTTATTTTTAAGATTCGTGAAAATCTGTTGACTGAAGCTTTCAAAAATTATTCTGAAGTTCAGGATAGTATAGAGGACTTAGATCCTACACAAGAAAATGATAGAGATGTCACTGAGAACAAGTATTGCGAATTATTAGCAAAAATAACTCAACATATCGAAATTTTGTCTCCTACAATTTCAGGGTCAAAAAATACAGGGCCTATCATTGTTCATCAAAGTAGTCCGGTTTCTCCGATATCTCCAAAAATAAAACTACCCGAATTAAATATTTCTACTTTTTCTGGTGACGTCACACAATGGAATAGTTTCTTTCAATTATTTAATAAATGTATTACGGATAATAATGATTTATCTAACGTCGAAAAATTAGTTTATTTAAAATCATATCTAAAAGGGAGCCGTTAAATTTAATTGAAAGTCTCAAGCTTGAAGATGCCAATTTTCCTATAGCACTAAACACTCTTAAAGACAGATATAATAAGGAACTTACAATAATAAATGCTCATATTCAAAATCTTCTAGATGCTCCTTCTTTAAGTAAAACTAACTCTACCAATCTCAGACATTTTTATACACTCATAAAACAAAATATTGAGTCCTTAAAAAATCTTTTAGTGCCTGTAGAGCACTGGGATTTAATTTTTAATTTATATTCTTTCGCAAAAATTAGATTTTACCACAAAAAGAGCCTTTGACTATGAAATAGATTCGACTCAACGCCCTAAATTAGACGATTTTTTAAAATTTATTGAAAAACGATGTGATGTACTTGAAAGATCAATAGTCCCCGATTCTAGTGTTTCTTCTAAAAAACTAAATGTTTCTCACAAAGTACATATTTCGCAAACTCAATTTTCTAATTATAATTTGCCCCAATTCAATAGTAAATGCAATTTTTGCAGCAATTTTGGCCACAAAATTTATGCTTGTCTAAATTTTCCGAATTGACCCTCAAAGACAAAAATAATTTTATTAAAAGTAACCGATTTTGTTACAATTGCTTGGGAAAACATCCTATAGAAAATTGTGATTCAAAATCTAGTTGTTCTATATGTAAGGAAAACACCATAGTTTACTACATGTAGAAACGGATAAAAATACCACAAATTGTCAAAACCGAGGTCAAAACTCAAATTTTAATTCGTCTCCAAATTCACAGAGAAAAATTTATTTTAATTCTAATCATAATAAAAATTCTTCCAAGCATTCTAATTCTAATAAAAATACTTCTCATTTAAATTCAAATAGAAGTAATTCTCATAATTTACGAGTACCAAAAGAAAATGCAAATAATTCGGAAAATTTTAGACAAAATTCGTCTGCCCAAAATTCTGCAACCTCTTCGCCAAGTAGACAAGAAACTACATATTCTACTCTTTCTGCTAGTGGAGAAACACTTTTAGCCACAGCTATGGTAAAAATTTATAGTGCCGATAACAAATGTTTTCAAGTTAAGGCAGTTTTAGATCCTTGTAGCACTACCTCTTTAATTACAGAATCTCTTGTTAAAAAACTGGGATACACACCTGAAAACAGGGAAGTGTGTATAGATGGAATCAACAGAAATTTCAACGCACTCAAATAAAATTTTAAATGTAACATTCCACTCTAATTTAAAAGAAATTGTAACTTTAATATTTTATGTACTGTGTTAAAAATTATTACTAAAAAATTACCACAATATACTTTAAATAAAAATAAAATAACAATTCCTCCAAATGTACAATTAGCAGATCCACAATTTCGCCATTCCTTCCAAATATAGATCTTTTTGCTTGGTGCGAGATATTTATTATAATTTAATTACTGGCGGCTTAATACGGCTTCAAAAGAATTATCTAACTCTTGTGGATACTCAATTAGGTTATATAATTGGTGGACCTATACCGTCACAAGGATTTCTAACCATGAAAAATACCAATCCAAAATTCCCAAAATAATTGTTTTTTACAAGGTTCAAATTCAAACTTGGATTCCAAGGTAGACACCCTAATTGAAAAATTTTGGTTAGTTGAAGAATCCCCACTTACTCAGACAAAAATTCTTTCTGTGATGACTCCTTTTTCAAAAAAAAAAAAAATATTCTCAGAGAAACCACTAAAATTTTAAAAAATGGTTCTTTTCAAGTTAATCTTCCTTTCAAGACTCCAAATGAGCGTTAGAGCTTGTTAAATTAAAAACAAAACATGGAATTTTCGTACGTAATATTACAAGGGTTTTGCCCTTTACCAAATTCAAATAATAGTTTTCTAATAGATGTATAAGTCTCTATTATACCTGTTTTTCGGTTGATAATTTTTTTCTCAAATTTTACAGTTCAAAAAAAAGTAAATAAAAAAAATCATTACTTTTGTTTCACTTGAAGCTTGGCAACTTCAACGGGGGAGTATGTTCGGGAACGAGCATAATTTCTTTCAAAGAAATTAACCAAATAATTTATTTTCTCCGAACACAATTCTGTTCTAGTTTTAGATTTAATCTTTATCGGTTTTCTTTGTAAAACGCTGTTTGTAAAAACATCAAAGTTCTCAGAATTCTCTTTGTATTTTCCGATCTCCAAGTAAAATGATCACTCCTACTTAAATATGGCTGATGCGCCGCGCCAATGGCGCGCGCAAGAAGGTGTCTCACAGCCCGATGGAGGGCGCAGTCTCCTATTGGCGGGCATCTCACATGCTTTCGGTCTAGCGCATGAGGGCGGACTCATTCCGGTTCCCCCAAAAGAGTAAGACAGTCGCACTGCAAGTTTCATCGACTACGCATCTCACGCGAAAAGTCACTCTCGTCAATTTTCCGGACGACTCATCTCTCGCTTGCAAAGAGCGCTTTCAAACATTCCTTATTCTCTCGCAAATAATTGCAATTCCCTCTCAGGAAAATAAAACTTTCCTTATTCAAATCCTCACAGAAAATTCTACATTCAAGTTGGTTATCTCTCTTATTCAAAATAATTCTAACTTACTATTTCTCTTATGAATACTTTTTCTCAGTGATCTGAAAATTCTAATTCAGTGACAAATACCTTAATTCGTAATAGAGTAATAAGTAAAGTGATGTAAAAAGGTGTCAAGGAACATCGACACTGAACTGTGCTAATAAACGTAGCTAGGATGCTTTTAGTAATTCTAAAACACTTGTAAATATTGTAAATAGTGTAGAGTCTAAATCAGTTAATTAAACCATAATACAGCTTGCCCTAAAGTTTTTTGATAACTCTGAACAAACAAGGTAACAAAGTGAACTGAAGGGTTTCTTGTCTATCGTTATTTTAAAAATATTGTATTTTTTTAGTATTAAGGTCACGTGATGACGGTATTAACAAGTAAAAAAATGCTGGAAATTTTGATATTTATTTAGGGCTCATGTAAACTGGTTAAATTATAAAATAGGATTGCGTAAGTGTTTATAAATTTGTTTATTGAACTAACCAGAACTGTTTTTTTTTCGTTAACTCACAATTACGTAGGGTGTTCAGTAACTTTTGAGATACTTTGTATATAAACGGTCCAGGAAAGTAACATTGATGTTTTTGTTTGTACATGTCATGACATGTCGTAGTCCTACATAGTTATTAGTAAACTATCAGTTTTGCGCCAGTTTGTCTCCAGCGATTTTAGCCCAATGGCGTCGTGGACGACTATCGAGTGCCGTGCAATTTTGAAATACAACTTTTCACGTGGGTTATCTCAAGAACAGTGTTTAGAAAAAGTGAAGCCTATACTTGGTGATGACTGTCCATCTAGTGCAACCATATACACATGGTACAAACAATTTCAGTGGGGCTCGTTTTCGCTTGAATACGCCTCACGCTCAGGTCGACCGTGTGAAGTAGTTACCCCAGAAAACACATCTGCCGTCCAAAAAGCTATAGAAACCAACCGACGAATTACCTATCGACAGTTAGAAGAAACATTGAACATTAGTTTAGCAACATTACACACGATCATACATGAGCACTTGGGTTTTAGCAAAATTTGTACTCTTTGGGTTCCACACAAGTTAACACCCGAGCAGCAGACACAAAGAGTGAATTGGTGTAAAAAAATGATGTCCAAATTCCAAGAGAGTAAATCTAAAGACATAGTGTTGATCGTCACGGGAGATGAAACTTATCTTTATTATTACGACGTCTCAACTAAACAACAGAATAAGATATGGGTTCTCGAAGTTGAAGAAACTTCGACCGAAGTTCGCAACTCAAGATCTGTAAAAAACATAATGATAGTTGTTTTCTTTGGCTCAAGAGCAATAATTGGACGTGTTGTGCTCCGAGAACAGAAGACCGTAAATTCTCTTTGGTACACCACAGTATGCTTTTCAAAACTTATAGAAAAGTTAAGAGTGATTCGCCCAAACTCGCAATTTGCTAGCTGTTACCTTCATCATGACAATACTCCATCTCATCGAGCTGAACTAACCAGTCAATTTTTGACAGATGCAGACTTGAGACTTTTGGAACATCCGACTTATAGCCCCGACTTGGCGCCGTGTGACTTTGAGTTGTTTCCTTTTGGCAAGAGCCAACTGAACGGACAAAAGTTTAAAACTGAAGACGCGCTACTGGAGGCCTGGGATAAAATATGCGCTGAAATTTGAAATGAAAAGTGGAAAGCTATTTTCAGTGACTGGTTTGTTAGAATAGAAAAGTGTATTCAATGTGGTGGAAATTATTTAAAAAAAATCAAATAAATGTACGTATATCTCAAAACTTGACGAACACCCTACGTATTTGGACTATTTCGGGATTTATGGCGAAAAAACAACCCAACTGTTTATTTACATATGGAACATAAACCTACAGCAAAAATACAAAATTGTTAATCAGTAACTCAAACCCACCCCAAAAATAAATAAACCTTTCATATAATCGATGTTTGCCTGAGCCGTCGGGCGGCCAAGCTGTCTACCCATTTATTTTCAGGAACCAATATACCTACGACCTATCTGGGGCTTGAAAACCGATTTACAAATTAAATTAATGCCGTTATAACCACGTTTCTAATAGGGAACCAATTTACCAACACCCATTTTTAAGCCATTGAAATATAATGGAACACATGTTTTCCACGAAAATTTTTAAGAATGTTTTAAAATTTTTAAGCTCTTCAACGATTTCCTTTAAGTGAAATTTTTCAGAGTAATTGCATTTCAATGACGAGACAACCTTATGTTTCACAATTTTATAGTCTATAAATAAATTATAAGGTGACGGTCTTTTCCGTAAATCGGCGATCAGTATGCAACTGGTGAACTTGAATGTATAAATGCGAACTGTCACTTTCAAAGTCTTACTTTCCTTTTATATGCAATTAGTTTTAATGACATTCTAATTATGTAATGGAATCTTTTACTGATTTATGTTTTATATTTTGTTTTACAAGGGCATGTATGTTCAAATTTATAAAAGAAAAACGAAATTTGTGTTACCTGATCGGGGAGAAAAAATACATTTTTCGTCAAATTCTAATAAATACATGTTTTTGTACTACTACTATTTAAGCTTTTAGATATTCAAAATTGAGATATTCAAAAATGAGTTCAATGAGAGACAGGGAGGGATATACATATAAAAAAACGTTTTTTTTTATATAAACCGTTTCTGTTTGTATAAAGTGGACGAAATCGATGCTTTATACAGAGTGTTTATTTAAAAACCTACCACTCACGTTATTTGCGAAAAGAGACAAATTTGAAAAAATCGCCGAAACTCGTCAAGATATTTATTGAGGAGGAGCGTTTCTTACAAAAAATGGAAGGCGTGGTGGGTCTAGAATATATTAATTTAAGACGCACTGCTACCAAAATGTAGGTGGACTATTAGATATATTTCTTAGAGTCAAAAAAGAGTACTAAGGGCAGGTAGGGTCCGCGCGTTTAGTAAAGACGCCACCGATGTCATCATTTTCTTCTCAAAATCTCCTCTTATTCCCTCATCCCGTATTTAAAATGTTATTTATTTTTTAAAATCAAATCTTTAAAATGCCTACTTCCTAGGTAACGATACGAAGCCCTCCAAACCGCGATTGAAAGAAAGTTACAGAAGATTTCGCGTAGATAATGATGATGTCGGTGGCCTCTTTACTAAACGCACGGACTTTACTTAATAAAACCCAAGACTAATACACACTTGGGAATGGTTAGTTCCGGTAAACAACGCCTTTTTTATTAATTCCCTAAATAAACCAAAGACGAATACACACATACATATATTGCAATACGTATATTCTTGTATTTTATATTTATGTAAATTTGTAGGCCTCTATATGCAATAAATAAATAATATTATAAATGTATCTACAATTTTTTTAGTTTCTAAAATATTTCACAAAAAAGAAAACAACTGGATGGGAAGAGTTTATGAACAACTTGGCACCAATGCTTATGCCCCCTTGGGGTTTACTCCTATTTAAATCCATAGGTCGCTTATAGCTCGGTTTTATTGCTTTTTAATGGTCGGTCGCAGATAAACCTATTTCACAAAATGGCGGTACTTTAAATATTACCTAAATACATGATTAGAATGGCCATATTGTCGAGACTAATAAAGTTAGATACACTTAATGTGATATTTTCTTAAAGCCCTTTAAAAGATCTTTTAAACAGTGATGTAATATACAGGGTACTTTATTAAATAAAATATACTTTTTGTCCCATCCTTTATATTATCAATAGTATCACAATTAAAAAGATCTTTTAAAGATCTTTAAAAAATTACCACATTAGGTAATATTTAAAGTACCACCATTTTGGAGTAGGTGAAGGTATTGACTTTATATTCCATTTATAAAGTACTTACTCGTCAAAAGCTTTTAAAATAATGTGTCACTCGACCTCTCTTCTCATTTAAAAATTTTGGGGTGGAGGTTCTGGTGGTTAAGGGGTTGAAGGGGCGTAGTTCCATTCATTTTAAAACACCTTTCCTCTCAATAAATTTCTTAACGTTTTTCGGCGATCTTTTCAAATCTGTCTCTTTTCGCAGATAACTTAAGTGGTAAGTTTTTAAATAGACACCCTGTACAGAAAACTAAAATTTCAGGTCAAATTTACTGATTAAAACCGCAATTTACTATTTTGCGTCGTCTCCTCTCTACATCGTGTTTTAATTTTTGTGCTTTTTTTAAACCTCTTTCTGTATGAACTTTATATTTATAAAGATTTTTAATATTGAAACAACAACTTCATACCAACTTTTTACGCAGATTACACATATGCTTTTCATCTTTTTTAAGGTGAAGCATGTTTAATTAATTAGTTTGGCACAAAAGTTATCATGTTTTACTTAAAATAACTGTATTTTATTCATGCGCAATAATGTATGTAGGTAAGTAAAATATGACCATGGAAAACAAACGCAAGTTTGTGAATAAAACACTTAAATTTAGCTTGCCTTGGTTTTTCATGGCCATCTTTTACATACCTGTATACGTTAAAATATTTGTTTTTGTAACAAATACACGTTTTTAATTGTATCGTAGCCACGCTACGTTGGTTGGTAAAAAAAATATGTTTTTAAAATTCAATAAAGTGATCTATACTAATAGGGGCTGAATATTTTCTAAAATATTATTGTAACATTTCTAGTTTCTTACGTCATGTATCTTATTTCAGAATTTTCGGTGGACAGATGCGCCCCCAAAAGACGCCCCTGAAGAAGCCCAACTGGCAGCTTTTGCCCGAACTTGTTACGAATTTGGAGTGTCCAGGGGCGGGTCATTCCAGGAGGCTCGAGCCTACTGTCAAAGTAAGTAAAGCAATTAATTTATATTGTTATTTATAATTACCACTTTTATATTAAATTAAACTATTGCAAATATACAGTGGATTTCGTTAATATCCCCCCTTTATTTTTGACGAGGACAATTTAAAAATTAAGCTTTGAGATATGAAATTGATGCATTATAACTATATTTTGAAGTAAAATTGACAGATAAAAATTTTAAGATGGCTGCTGGGAGCCATCTTGGACAAAAAGGTAAATTAAAAGGGGGTCTTATGGCACATCATTTTAAGGGTCCTGATGAGAACTTTATAACCCTAGAATATAAAGTCAATATCTGCTTCATTATAAAATTATATAAGTATACTTTTAACCTCTATATATTACCACCAGTATCATAATGAAAAAAATATTGAAAAAATCTTTTAAAAAATACTACATTAGTGACATCCAACTTTATTAATTTCGGAAATATGGCGATCCAAATCAGGCATTTAAGTAATTTTAAGGCACCGTCATTTTGTAGCAGGTAAAGATATTAACCTTATATACTAGGTTATAAAATTCTCGCTTTAAAATGATGTGCCATAAGATCCCCTTTTCCATTTAATTTTTTATCCAAGATGGCGCCCAGCAGCCGTCAAAAAATTTTCATTTGTTAATTTCTCGCCAAAATATATTAATAATGCATCATTTTTATATTTCAAAGATTTTTTTTATTTATTCGTTTAAAAAATAAATGTGAGAGACATTAAAAAATGCACTGTATCTTGGGTATAATAGATTTATAAATGTTTAATAGGAGATACAATAAATATTTTTGTACTTTTCTAGGTCATAACGGTGATCTAGTCCATGGCATGAGCCAAGGACAGACTTCGTTCTTATACGCCGAACTTGAACGAAGAAAGCCAACTTTAAAAACCCAGCTAGTCTGGATAGGAGCTCAGAAGGAACCAGGTTTGGAGGAACCAGGTTTGACCTAGAACCTGGAAATGGGTAAATGGTACGCATCATATTGATAAATAATTTAAAAGTATTTTAGTTTCCCCTAATCATTGTTTTATGTATGCCTAAAAATACGAGCACATGTCCGAAACGAACAATTAAAGTCGTATATTATTATGGTCTAAGAGCCCATGAGCAGCAGAACTTCGTTATTTTGTAAAAGCTGAAAATTTCTCAGCGTATGCCCCTAATACAGGTAGAAGTGATGGGAGACTATGACGTTTGATTTATAGTGGCTTTGGCAGGTACCAGGTACTAAAGGTTAATGAATTAAAAACTTAATTTTCGTCATTTTGTCAAAGCTGTATTTTATGTAACTTTACCTAGGTACCTATTAGAAAACACTTCCTTAGTCGTTAGAGAGTTTTGACAGTTCCAATCATTTGGCAGACAAACATTTTGGTATGGTCCGAGGAAGTCTAACATTTCAGTTATTTGAAAAAAATATGACAAAAAGTCTTACATTAAGTGCTGTAGGGTTTCCAAATAGGTATATCCTAGAAAAAATGTATTTATACAAAGTGTCCTGAAAAAATATATATTGCTGTAAGGCTGATTTTTTAGAAAAATGTTTTAGGACACTTTGTATATATAAAAATATGTTTAGGACATGCCCATTTGGAAACCCTACAAATCTTATAGAAGATTTTTTGTCATATCTTGTTGAATAACAGAAACGTTGGACTTCCTCGGTCTATTGGGCCACCCCGAAATGTTTGTCTGTCAAGGGGTTAAAACTGTCAAATCTGTCTGGCGACTAAGGAAATATCTTTTAATAGGTCCGCAAGTAACATATCATATAAAATGCAGCTTTTACAAAATGGCGAAAGTTAAGGTATAATTCAGTGACCTTTGGTACCTGGTACCTGCCAAAGCCACTATGAGTTAAACTTCATAGCCTCCCACTGCTTCTACCTATGTTGAGAGCATGCGCTGAAAAACTTTCAGTTGTAAAGCTGTTTTTATAGTTTAAAAATTTTTTGCATGAAAGTTTTCTTGCTGCTATTTTTCGATCTGCACACGCACACTTTGCAGCAATTTTTAAAGAGAAAAATACGCGTGCGCAGATCGTAAAACTACAGCAAGAAAAAATTGAATGCAAGAAAACTTTCAAACTGTAAAAACAGCTTTACAAAAAAAACTAAAGTCTGCCACTCGCGGGCTTTTACTCTATTAGTCAGATTCGAGTATTATTCAGTTTTTCATTTTAACTTCTCATAACAACATAAATTTACGACCTAATTTTTATGAATAATTTACATCTAAACTGTTCGATTTTGAGAGTTAAATAAAGAACACTTTTTTAGATGCCTTGCATTAGTATTTTAAAAAACTTGTTAAAAAAATAGAGTTGCTATTAAACTCAAAAATGTAAAGGGTTAACTTTTTAAAAAATCGACCTAATTTTTTAATTACCGAGGTTTTTCGTTGAAGTGTTTATTTTTTTTATTTTTAAAATATTATTTCTAATAGCATAAAAAAATTATTTCGTGTGATATACCGGCTTTTTAATAGCGCCCCTATGCCGAAACGACGTCGTGGAGCCCCATTTTCAGCGTAAAAAGATAAAATAGAAATAATGGAGTTAAGTTTCGGAAGTACGGACATTTTTATTGGAAATTTTCTTTAAGGATATTTTTTTAAAATTCGTTAAATGTCATTATTTGTTAAGTTCTTAGCAAAAGACCAAACAGCTTTCATTATTTTTCTTTTATTTTTTTATATTTTATAACTATAGCAATTTTTTTGTGCTAAAAAGCTCTTAAAAACATTTTTTAGGACGTCATCCGGATCGTATGAGCTATCGCACATATTTTTAGGAGTTTTATTTCCATTTTTAGGTTTTTGAATTTGTTGACTAGACTATAATACATATACTAACTTCATAACAACCTGCAATTTTAATCTTATTGTTTAGACATATAAATATATGTAATTTAAATATATCTGTTATCGCATGTACCCCTAAAGCAACTCTTAACCTTTTAGCTCGCTGGTGTTTTAAAATTATACAGGACATTCTTCTAATCTCAGTTCAAATTTCTGTTATTTTGTGCAAGACTGGTTTTTAAAGTAGGAATTATAATCATTCAGATATTGAACGTGCTTTTAGATTGTTGGTTTATTTTTTTAACAAATTGTATAGGTAGTTACTTTCAGTTTCCGTAAAAGGAGACGGGCTGGGTGTTGACTTCGCACGGATTAAGAGAACAAAAAGTAATAATTTGTTGTGGTTACATGATATTTAAAAATATTTTTTAATATAACACTGAATAAAATGTGACCATTTACACAGCCACACAAAAAAATAGTTTAGACCTGGGGCTCTGAGTAGCTTTTCAGTGACGGAATTTTTTGTGCGTCACGCTCCAGGGCTTGAAAGTCTTAATCTGCTATAAAAAGTAAGTCACTGGAACGCATCCTTACACAAGGAAAGAGGGATAAAAAAATAGTTTTTTTAAGCCTTTCTTGGCCTTATAATAATAATCTCTTTCTTATATCTAATTCAATTTCAAACAAATAACTTATAAAATCCATCTTTAACCATAAAAAACAAATTTTTGTCGTTTGGAGCACCAGTCATCAAAAGAAGGGCTGATGCCTGAGGGGTAAGGAGAAAGAAAAACGGAGTAGTTAAGGTGCATAATATTTTTGGTCACTGGAACGCCATAAAGTAGAACGAAATGCTCCTGAGCTACTCGGGAACGCTCTATATGCGTCACTGGAAAGCTACTTTGGTTACGATTACTGTATGTTTTTGGTGTCTTTTTTCCATTTCTTTGTTTTATGGCTCTGATACCAAGTCAATTCGCTAGTTCTCCCGTTCCGGTCATAAGCTTTCCCGGCTTTGTCCGTGGAAAATCTGGATAATCAAGCTCGAAACTCCCAGATCTTTCTCTCGATTTTCGAAATTAGATGAATGGTGAAAAACAGCATACCGAAATCTCTATCGCTATCCGAGATATAGGGCGTTTTTCATTTTTGGTCATTTTGAAAAAAGTTCGTCATTTTTGAAAACTTCCCAAAACGGTGTCAATATTCTTAAAGGCACTTTTTTGACTGGAATCCATTGAACTACTCAGATTTTTAAAATTATTTCTAGTTTCGTTGAAAATATATAAAGCTTAGTTTTTTAATATAAATTATAGTTGGCCATGATCTCAAAAAATTGCTTATTTTTTGGTCTTTCCAATGATATATTTATTCATACTTATCTTTGAAATTGAGCAAGATATTTTTAGTTTTTAAATTTTTGCTACAGTAGGCCATGGAAAAAATCGGCAATTGTCAAAGTCAGGTAAATAATTTATCATTTCTATCAGTAACTGATTGGAACTCTGTTCTATTTGAGAGGATTGCAAAAATGTATGAAATTTACGAGAAAGTTGACATGTTAAAGTGAATTATATAAAAATATATAAGAATATTATAATAGAATTATATTTGAATAGATTTCCTGAACGTCGTCATCCAGAGAAAAGACTCTTTCAAGTTCTGAAACCAAATTTAACAAATTACGAAAGTTTGAAGCCGAGGCCAAGAACGTATGCAGTGGATGAAGAAAGTAAAATTAAGGAACTAAATATATTAGATGAGGTTTTAGACCATCCTAACACGCCTTATCGATAGGTAGCTGAGGTAACAGGTGTTGAGAAAACTAAAGTTTTAAAAACCCTTAAAAAGCACAAATTTAAACCTTGCAGAGTAAAAAAGTTCATAATCTTCTGAATGGGGTTTTCCAAAGAAGGGCTACATTTTGTGAGTGGTATGTGAATCAGTGCAGATTGAACAATAACTTTCATATGAACGTTATCTGAACCGATGAAAGCCGAATAGATACTTCAGGGATATATAACAGGTATAATTCATATTATTGGGCTACAGGAAACCTATAAGTTATAGTGTTCGTAAACAGACAAGGACGGCAAGGTTTCAATATTTGGGTTGGGATTTTGGTGGTCGATTTTTGGATCCCCATTTTTTTAATGAAAGTTTAAGCGCACAAGATTATGTGAATATTTAACAAACATATGTTGCACCATTTTTGTAAGATTTGCCATTAGCGCAGGCTCGAAATATCCATTATCAGCAAGATGGTTGCCATCCGCATAACGCACGAATTACAACTGATTTTTTGAATAAAGAATTTCAAGATAAATGGATTGGTACCAGAGGATCTATACTATGGCCTGCTAGGTCCTGCGACTTTACACCATTAGACTTTTTTTATGGGGAAGATTAAAGGATATAGTTTTTAAAGGAAGAACCATCGAAACACGGGAAGAGTTGCAAGTAGCAACTAGGCAAACTTTTGGTGCGATTAGACCTGTTAATATTACTAATTAATAAACGCTTGTAATGCAGTGGAAAAAAGGTGTTTCTTATGTATTAGGAAGACGGAGCCAACTTAAAACATCTACTTTGAATTAAGTTTTTCCATAGGTTCTGGTGTTTCATTTAAACTCGTTTAATTTTTGGCCAATTTTTTAATTATAATATATTCATAAATATAATATTCATAATTAAATTGCATTATTTTTTAGTCTGTGTTTGATAGTTGACATGTTTGCATGGATCCTACTTTAGCAAAAATGAAACAACTGGTATGTTATTTACCTGACTTTGACAAGTATCGATTTTTTCCATGGCCTACTATAGCTAACTAAGCTTTATATATTTTCACAGAAACTAGAAATAATTTTAAAAATCTGAGTAGTCCAATGGATTCTACTCAAAAAAGTGCCTTAAGAATGTTTACACCGTTTTGGGAAGTTTTCAAAAACTTACGATTTTTTTCAAAATGGCCAAAAATGAAAATTATCTCGGATACTGATAGAGATTTTGGGATGCGGTTTTTACCATTAATCTAATTTTGAAAATCGAGCCCAAGACACCTATATCTTCTATCTGGTCAGGAAATATGAGTTTCCTGTTAAAAAGTCGAAATCGCACCACCCTGAGATACATACATTGCAAGTTAAATAAGAGATTTTAAAAACCATGCTACTACGTGGTAATTTTATCAACTTGCTGTGGATGTCTTAAATTTATATAAGAAAAATTATACTGTTAAAAATACTATAGTGGTTTTTGTAAAAGATTTGAAAGAGCCTATATTTCTTCGTAAATATTGAATTGTTTAACCCAAACAAGCCCAAGGTAAAAACGCTATTTTTAAAATTTGAAAGTGATCCAAGAAAAAAAAACAAAACAATTTTTAATAAGCTTCCATCTATTGTTTTCTCAGTCAACAACGCACTTTATTTATTCCTTTCTTAACCAGTGAAACAATAAGTTCACCAACACTTTGAATTTGAACACAATAGAATGATTTAATTTACCAATTAATTAACCCGTAAAATTAATTAGCGAAAATCTTTTGTTTTGTTGTTGGATGATCTGTAAACCAGTGAGACGTTAATTTTTTTTTAGTCTTCAACAGTCTTTTTATATTAAATTCGGTTTAAAATATCTATTTTATCCAGTACAATCGTCTATAGTCTAAGATCCGGCTATATAAATGGACCCCTTCAACCTTTTTTCTGATAAAATATCTTTTTAACAATAAAAGTTATTATTAAATAGGTTCCCGGGGTTGGCAAACCATATCCTGGGCTACCCTTTGAAAATAATACAAAAAAACATAAAAAAAGGCCGCCTGCAATCGGACTATTTTATACAAAGGCGCCGCTATCCTTACAGCGACGCGCCGATACACTATGGGATAGAAATCCATTATTTTGGCCAAAAAGCAACTTTAAAATTTTAATGGCTCATGCTGTGTATTTCAAAGTAGATACTCCAAACTACATGTACGCAAAATTATAAAAGGATATGACGACTTCTATTGGGGTAATAAGAAACTTGAAAATGTATTTTAAGTAAACATAAATATACAACATTTAATCTACTTAGTTTATTATTAGCCTTGTTTACTAAAAAAAGTAAAAGAGTTTAAATAATAAGAGCTATTGTTTGTGTTTTGTCAGTACAGCCTCACGAAGTCTCTGCTACTGTTGTCAAAGATTTTTTACCTTTTTCTTACCAGTTTTTGTAACCCACAATTGCCTTCCTCCTTTTGCTACTTCTGAGTGTAAGGACAGATACAAGTTTTTATAATTTAGGTTTCATTTTAAAATTGAATATGTTTTGTCCTACACTGTATACCCTAAAAGATAAACATTCTGATGAAAGATATGGATTCTACAGAATCTACCCAACAAAACAGTGTTTTATTTATTTTATACGTTAAAAAATAAAAAAGTTGGGAAGATCTATCTCTATTACGCTAGAATAATTTAAAATTATTTTTCAGATTTGGATGGTCATATTTCCGGAAACTAATTGAGATAGACACATCAAATGTAGTATTTTTTAAAAGCATTTTAAAAGGAAAGCATTTTTGGCAGGCATTGCCTGACAGGAAATTAAAATGGTTTGTTAAGCAGCAGTTTCCAACTGTTTCAAACCGTCGAATTTTATCTAGTGCGCATGCGGCTGACAGTTTTAAACGGTTTTCGTTGGTGTAGGAACTACTAGCGATGGGATTTAAGCTGAATTTATAGGTTGATATTTCCGTAATCGATCGTCGTTTGACGTTTAACTTCTTCTGATATGGTATATGAAAAATGGTAAACAGAAACTATAAATTGACACATGCAAAGTTGTTGTTTTATCTTTCAACTAAAAACGTCAAATGGCAAACGGAAACAAAAACGTCAATCTATAAATCCAACTTTATATCTTACTGTAAAAATAACGCTGCCTGCTTAGTTCAAAGGTTCTAACTACAAAATTTTTATTTAATATGTTCTAAGGTATATTGGCATATAATATGGTCTTTGTCTTACGTTGCTAAGTTAAAATTCCTAAGAACAATTTGATAACCCTTAAATTTACATAATAAAATATATTGTCCCTATGTGCAGTGGACTGCATAACTTTTTTATAAAAACCTAATAAAGTATCTTAGCTTTACCAATTTGTCAGTTATAACGTTTTAACTTAGAACGGCAGAACGATAGTTGTTCTATAAGAAGACTCTTGATTTTTGTGTTATTTACCATGGACCCGGACAACCACTTTGATAAAATCCTGTGAGGCAAGAGAAATGCGTCAGTGGAGAGGGGTCCTGGAGAAATACCATAAAAAGCAAAAGTTCTAAAACGGTGATTATTTCGCAGTAGATACCTAGTTTTTGAACATCAAAGTTGTATAGAGATGTTTCAACATTTTTATGTATTTACCAACATTAAGGTTGGCAATATTATCAAATATTATTCCCGGTCAGGCATTTAATTTTATAGGTATTACGTCCTTGAAAATAAAAATGCGAATTTTCATCGCACAGATGGGGGTATAGGGCGCCTAAGGATTGATATCCCTTAACCAAAAAATTGTGGTTCTAGTGTTCTTCACTTGTATCAAATACATGCCAAATAACAATTTTTCAATCATTTTATTTTTCAAGATATTTGCATTGAGAGTTTCTTATTTCACTTCCTGTGTAAACGCTATTGCCACCACCTCAAGGTTTTAATAGGGTTTAAATCCAGGAGATCGTGCAGGCTAGTCTATAAAAGTGATCAGCTTAGTTGAATTAAAACCAGCATTGCACGCGATACAGAATCAACTCCACCTAACCGATACTGGAGGGCATGATTTATTCAATAAGAAACATGTCAGAATCGCCATACTGGAGCTGCGAGGTTGGATTTGGTATCCTATCAAAGCTTGCATTTAAAGAGCACCATTGCTACAACATGGTATTTGGTTTTACTTTCTTGCGTGAACTCATTATGCTTAAAGTGATTGTAAGTTTCACCCCATACCACTCACCGAAAATGTTCAAATTGCTCCACAAGGTCTTGCGATAGTGCGATGTGTCTAAGTAAGGTTAAGTCATATGGGAAACTTTTATGATTAATTTTACCAAACCACGAAGGCTAAAAGCCTAAATACTAACGTACCGTGGGTGTCTTAAGCGAGGTAAGAGGGAGTTTGTTGACACGGGACTTAAATACTTGAAGATTTGGGGAAGGAAAGACCTCCGCGGGCAGCAGGTTCCACAATCTAGAAACTCTAGGGATAAGAAGAACGAACAAAGTGGGAAGTTCGGGGCCTGTCCAGTTGGACCGTATAGGGATGCACTACGCGCGGAACCACGAGTTTCTCTGTTGGGAACCGTGAGTGGAGGAACTATACTGGACAATTCTTCAGAGCAGAAGCCATGGAAGTACCTATAAAAAGCGATAAATCCCCACAGCCCGACGATGGGCAAGAGAGGGAAGCCTTTCTGTAAGTGAAGGATCATTAATGAGACGAATAGCTCTTCTTTGAATAGAATCAAGAATGCTTAGGGTTGTGGGGGACGTCATGCCCCAGATATGAGAACAATATTCCAAGGGAGGTCGGATTTGGGACACATATAAAGTGTATAAATTAGAAGGGGAAAAATACTTTTTGGCTCGAAAGAGAAATCCAAGCTTTTGAAGCTGCCGTGGCTATAGATACAATGTGTTTATGCCAGTTAAGGTTACTTTCAAATGTGACGCCCACAAGATTGAAGGTGTCTTTGCTCTGTAAAACTTGGCCGCTCATAAGTAGAGGATGAGTATTTGATGACTCTTTTCGCGACAAGGAACATGATTGTGTTTTGGATGCATTAAAATGGACGAGATTTTTAGCGCCCCAATCCAATATTAAATTAAGATCCTGCGAAAGAGATATCTGCATCGCTCTGCGTTTGTTTTTCCAAGTCAGGTTTAGTAATGGGTTTAGGAACCTGAAAACTGGAGTGAAGGGTACTATCGTCGGCGAAACTATGAATGGAATTAGTTGTGGACGAGAGAAGGTCGTTGATGTGAAGAAGAAACAATGTTGGTGCCAGAACTGAGCCCTGAGGGACTCCAGCATTTACATGGTGAAAGCATGAAGAATGGCCGTCCACAATAACTGATATACGACGATCAGATAGATAACTAGAGAGCCAAGTAGCAGAGATTTAGTTGAAAAGACCATAGGAGGGAAGTTTATTAAGAAGTGCGGCATGCCAGACCTGGTCAAAAGCTTTGATATTATATCAAGCTGCACCGATCTGGGACTCGCTACCCCAGAAAGTCAAGAAAACTTATTCCATCCGGATTGGAGATCTATGCTTCACAATTGAATTTTATGAGATACCTTCCAAACATACATAGACATACTAGACTGGGAAAAAAACAATTTTTTTACGGTAGTGTAAAATATTGTTTATAACGTCGAAAAAAAAGCATAAGCATAAAATTTTCCTTAAGAAAAAGTATTTGTTTTTTAAAGATATTGATATTTATGGTAGTTTAAAAAATCCAAATTTAAGTGACAAAAGTTTAGTTTCTTTTTCTATGATTTAAAAATTAATTAATGTTATGGCGTGATTACCAGAAAACGGCTTGTTCTACAAAAATTTACTAATAGAGCTTTTTGTAGAGAATTTAATTTGTTTGAAGCGGGACATAGGGAATCCCATGTAAATTTTGAAGTAGTCAAATATTGGTTCCCTTAATTATTTTAGAAAAAAATGCTATTAGGATTTATTGAAGAGCACAGTAAGTTTCACCCAAAATAAAAATTTGATCATTTTTTAACCAACCAGTAAAGGGTAAACTGCTTAAATACTTCTGCAACGTAGTATCTCATTATTTATTCGTAAACAATTTAGATCTTTAATTTATAATGTCATTGCCAAAACTGAACAATTTTTTACGGAAATTTCAAAAAATCCTCGCATTTCATTTTTAGTTTACAGCTTATTCCAACACATGCACTCACAATTACGCAAGACAATAAAACAAATTTGTCTACATTTAGAAATCAATTTATGACGAAAATATCAGGATTTAATCAAATGCTCAAATATTCCTCCTTTAACTGCCAGACAATAACCCAAACGATTATAAAACTCATTTCTTACGTTGGCTAGTTGGTACATCGATATTCTGGCACATTCAACGGAAATAGCATTCCTTAGCTGGTCAAAATTTTCATATTTTTTATTGGTATAGAGCATAGTTTTTAAATGTCCCCATAGAAAAAAATAATTTGGCGAAAGATCACGTCGATTTTCTTCACATTTGCAATTATTGATTACTGTGCCTGTAGTTTCAAATTTTGTATCGTCCGTTCTATTATCGATTTATTTGGTATTGGCCTATTGGGAAAATAGGCTGCAAACATGTCCGCTACTCTTCGATAACTATTTCCCTGGTAAAACCATTTTATAATAGTGATTTCGTCTTGATTTAAGTAGTTTATTATTTAAAAATGATGTGACATTGATCTGACAACTTGAGAGTAAGAGGTTAAATAATTTTTCTGGTATTTTATTATAAACTTCTGATAATACAAGGCGCGTAAGAAGATAGAAGATTCGTAACTTATTTTAGCATTTATCTCTTAGCTGGCGGACTGAGAAGAGCTGAAATTTGTACACTGGGTACAACTTTTCGTGCTCTTTAAGAAATCCTAATTATATTTTCTTCTAAAATAATTAGGGGAGCCAATATTGGACCACTACAAAATTTACATGGGTTCCCTATGTCCCGCTCGACGGAGCAAGAAACATAAAGCACCACTTTCCTTTTTTTATCAAAAATGCCGAAAAATGTGATGAACTATTTGACATGTATACCTATATGTACAGGGTGGCGCCTTTTCGTTGACCTTGCTGGGTACAGCGAAAACTAAAAAGAGATAGAGCAAATCTGATTGCACAACCTCGATTTTGATTTTTGAAACAAATTCAATGGTGAAAGTAAATAATGGCCACCTTAGTTTGTTTTGGAGATGCAGAGTGTTTTTCAAATTCTTGTCAATTTGGCCAGGTCACCTGTAACTTGCTTGATATTAGAGATAGAAAAAAAAAAAATGTAAATACAAAAGCCTTAGGGGCTTTACGTAGGAGCTTAGTGGCGTGCCTAATTTTTGCACTGACTTTTTATTTAGAAGTTATAACACAAAGTTAAAGTTTTTAAATGTGGAACACCCTGTATATTTTATTACCAAGGCAAGGCAAACATAAAACAATTCCTTGAAGAGATACATACAGTGTGGGCCAAATTAAACTTGCACACTTTTTAACTAATAATAACTTTTTTATCTGTTGCGCCTATCTTTTTCATTTTTAAGGAGCTGGCTAATGGGTAGATATGTTTTCTCTAGGTTTGCCAAATAGATTTAAAAAGGACTGGACTTACGGGACTTTTTCCAAATGAAGCATTAAACTTCGTTGCAAAAAAATGTATCTACAATTAGGCTAATACGTTTATTTTTAATTAATTAACTGTTAAGTTTGGTCAGCATCCAACTCAGTAACCATGGTAACCTCACATTTTTGATTTGCAAAGGACACTAAAAAAAGTTCTTTTTTAAAATCGAGAAAAATGCATGCTTTATGGGGGAGCATTATTTATCAAAAATAATTATAATTCCTAAATCCTCAAATTGTTGACAGATTCGTGGTAAACCCTAGAGAAACCGTATCTACCTATTACCCTCCAAAATGAAAAGATAGGCATAACAGATAAGAGGTTAGGATTAGTTAAAAAGTCTGCAAGTTTAATTTGGCCCACCTTGTTTATAAAAAATTGGTTTAGTAAAATCAAAAATCAAATCTATTTGACCAAAACTGGTAAACCTAGAGAAAACGTATCTACCTATTAGCCCTCAAAAATGAAAAAGATAGGCATAACAGATAAGAAGTTATGATTAGTTAAAAAGTCTGCAAGTTTAATTTGGCCACCTTGTTTATAAAAATATTGGTTTAGTGAAATCAAAAATCAAATCTATTTGACCAAAACTGGTAAACCTAGAGAAAACTTATCTACCTATTAGCCCTCCAAAAATGAAAAGATAGGCATAACAGATAAGAAATTATGATTAGTTAAAATGTCTGCAAGTTTAATTTGGCCACCTTGTTTATAAAAATATTGGTTTAGTGAAATCAAAAATCAAATCTATTTGACCAAAACTGGTAAACCTAGAGAAAACTTATCTACCTATTAGCCCTCCAAAAATGAAAAAGATAGGCATAACAGATAAGAATTTATGATTAGTTAAAAAGTCTGCAAGTTTAATTTGGCCCACCTTGTTTATAAAAAAACTGGTTCAGTTAAATGAAAAATTAAATCTATTTGACCAAAACTGGTATACCTAGAGAAAACGTATCTACCTATGAGCCCTCAAAAATGAAAAAGAAAGGCATAACAGAAAAGAATTTATGATTAGTTAAAAAGTCTGCAAGTTTAATTTGGCCCACCTTGTTTATAAAAAAACCTGGTTTAGTTAAATGAAAAATTAAATCTATTTGACCAAAACTGGTAAACCTAGAGAAAACGTATCTACCTATGAGCCCTCCAAAAATGAAAAAGAAAGGCATAACAGAAAAGAAGTTATGATTAGTTAGAAAGTCTGCAAGTTTAATTTGGCCCACCTTGTTTTTAAAAAATTGGTTTAGTAAAATTAAAAATCAAATCTATTTGACCAAAACTGGTAAACCTAGAGAAACCGTATCTACCTATTACCCTCCAAAAATGAAAAAGATAGGCATAACAGATAAGAGGTTAGGATTAGTTAAAAAGTCTGCAAGTTTAATTTGGCCCACCTTGTTTATAAAAAATTGGTTTAGTAAAATCAAAAATCAAATCTATTTGACCAAAACTGGTAAACCTAGAGAAAACGTATCTACCTATTAGCCCTCCAAAAATGAAAAAGATAGGCATAACAGATAAGAAGTTATGATTAGTTAAAAGTCTGCAAGTTTAATTTGGCCACCTTGTTTATAAAAATATTGGTTTAGTGAAATCAAAAATCAAATCTATTTGACCAAAACTGGTAAACCTAGAGAAAACTTATCTACCTATTAGCCCTCCAAAAATGAAAAGATAGGCATAACAGATAAGAAATTATGATTAGTTAAAATGTCTGCAAGTTTAATTTGGCCACCTTGTTTATAAAAATATTGGTTTAGTGAAATCAAAAATCAAATCTATTTGACCAAAACTGGTAAACCTAGAGAAAACTTATCTACCTATTAGCCCTCCAAAAATGAAAAAGATAGGCATAACAGATAAGAATTTATGATTAGTTAAAAGTCTGCAAGTTTAATTTGGCCCACCTTGTTTATAAAAAAAACTGGTTCAGTTAAATGAAAAATTAAATCTATTTGACCAAAACTGGTATACCTAGAGAAAACGTATCTACCTATGAGCCCTCCAAAAATGAAAAAGAAAGGCATAACAGAAAAGAATTTATGATTAGTTAAAAAGTCTGCAAGTTTAATTTGGCCCACCTTGTTTATAAAAAAACCTGGTTTAGTTAAATGAAAAATTAAATCTATTTGACCAAAACTGGTAAACCTAGAGAAAACGTATCTACCTATGAGCCCTCCAAAAATGAAAAGAAAGGCATAACAGAAAAGAAGTTATGATTAGTTAGAAAGTCTGCAAGTTTAATTTGGCCCACCTTGTTTATAAAAAAATTGGTTTAGTAAAATTAAAAATCAAATCTATTTGACCAAAACTGGTAAACCTAGAGAAAACGTATCTACCCATTAGCCCTCCAAAAATGAAAAAGATAGGCATAACAGATAAGAAGTTATGATTAGTTAAAAGTCTGCAAGTTTAATTTGGCCCACCTTGTTTATAAAAAAACTGGTTTAGTAAAATCAAATAATCTCTTTAACAACGATAATAATATAAAAACACCTATAAATTCCATAATGTTATTTTTGCAGGTGATTTGGTGCAGCGTCCGTCTTGGGGCAAAGACCAACCCAACAATTACAATGGCGAACAGAACTGCGTGGTCTTGGACGGAGGTCGCGGGTGGCTGTGGAATGACGTAGGATGCAATCTAGATTACTTGCATTGGATTTGTCAGCATGGTAAGAATAATTTGTTTATATGATCATGTATTATTTTTTATTAGCCTTGACTTTATTACTTAATCAAAGAAATATGTATTTATTGTTTCCTGATGAGACTGAATAAAAATGCCAGGTTATTACAAAAATAAACTAAAAGTATATTAATTTGGTCATTTTATCGAAAGGGTGGAAAAGAACAAAATCCATTGGAAAAATTTAATTAGGTCAATAGGATCTTAGCTTTCATTGGCTGTTATAAAGATTGTTATATAATAATATTAGGCGATTAACCGAAATAAAACAGTTTTAACCGCGATAATAATTGGTGACAACTGTGACGTATAATCCCTAAATTAAACGTCAACACAACGCTTTGGTAAATACCGTTTTATTATTGATTATGCGTCTAAAATTGATAATAGAAAATTGGTTAGGCCCCTCGCCATCAGTGAAAATATCACAAACAAATCATCCTCCATTTGACTTTTTTGCAAATTTGTTTTAACTTTTGTCGTCAAATCACGAATTTTGCAAAAATCTACCTTTTTCTTATAATTGGACTAATTGGAGGCATCTAAAGCTTTACATAAAAAATATAGGGTGAAAAAAAAGGGATTTGTCGATAAAACTTGATCCAAAAAAATCCTGTAAAGGATTCGCTTTTCAAACTTAAATTTGCTCTGGAGAGAAAGGGAGGTTACCAAAAAATATTTTTTTTTCGCAAATTCCAAAATAAAAATTTTCTTTACCCAATTGTCCCTCTTTAGGCCAATAGCATCTGGTATAGATTTGGTGGGGGTCCCATAAATAAAAGTCATAGATATGCTCTTCTTCAGCAAAAATATGTTTTGGTAATAACATTCAGACTCGTTTTGGCTTTATTTCTATTAGTAAAAAGCTAACCGGTTAATAAGATCTTTTTGTGAATTCCTTTAACATATTTTATAAGAACTTTGTGCTAAGTAGATCAACTATTTTAATTAATAATCAAAGCTAAACATTTTTTGTCGCAAATAATGAAACTATACGAATAATTTATTATTTATTAAGATATGTAATAATCGTTATATAATTTCTATAACTAAGCAAAACTGAAGGCAGTAATTAAATTTTATGCAGTAAATCACATAAAATACTAGGAGCATTAGATTGGTTTGATTTAGACAGGTTTCGGTATAATTAGATTATGACTTTGTTATTAAATAGTTAGAGACAAAAACAGATAAATATGTCTAGAAATTATCTTTTCAGAACCAACACTTTCGCTCCGAGGTAACATTTTTAAAATACGATATTTATACAGGGTGTTTTGGAAAAGATGTAAATACTTAACGGTGTAAACCTTAGGTGATCTTAAAAGGAAAAGTTCAAATAAACCGATTTGTCTAAATGTCTGGCACTGATGAGTAATCTGATATGATGTTCAACATATTTTGTTAATTTCTTTTAGGGGCGGGATTCGAATAAAATATTTTAAAAGAATTATTTTCTACGCCACTGCTTTTTCTCAGTACAAAAATTATTTTTTTAATTTTCATTCTCTTTTGGGCTTTCATTTCTTGGTATACTTTGTTCGGTGCTTGATTTCTATGTAAAAAAATAAGAAATATGTATTTCTCCGCATGGTCTTATAACTAAACCGTGGTAATTGATAGAAGATGTCTGATTTGAAGACTCGTTCCTTTAAATCTTTTAAAACACGTTTTACAGGAGAGTCTTCAAAACAGCAAAAAGGTAAGAAATCAAGAGATCAAATTTACTCCGAAGTGAATGAAAATTATAAAAATAAGTTTTCTTCTGAGAAAAGCAGTGTCATACCATACTTTTTTCGACATATTAAGTTGAATTACCATCCCGCTCGAATGCTTTGTAAAGTAATGGAGAGAAATCCATTAACTCGCAAATTCTTAGGTATTTAGAAAAACATACAATTTTACATGACAGGCAATACGGATTTCGTCACAAGAGATCTACAGCAGATCTTCTTTCCTTCGTTTCCCACAACTGGAACAAGTCTCTTGAGTTTCTAGGTGAGTCCCAGATCGTTGCTCTTGTTATATCTAAATGCTTTAGATATATCAAGACCAAGTCTGGCATGACACACTAAACTCTGCTCTTGGCTCTCCAGTTATCTTTCTAATCGACGTATATCAGTCATTGTTGATGGCCAGTCTTCAAGCTTTCACGAAATTAATGCTAGAGTGCCTCAGGGTTCAGTACTAGCACCAACTTTGTTTCTTCTTCACATCAACGACCTTCTTTCTTACACAACCAATCCCATTCATAGTTATGCTGACGATAGTACCCTTCACTCCACTTTTCAGGTTCCCAAACCAATCTCTCAACCCGACTTGGAAAGCAAACGCAGGGCGATGCAGATATCTCTTTCACAGGATCTCAATTTGATATTGGATTGGGGCGCCAAAAATCTCGTTCAATTTAATGCATCCAAAACACAATCATGTTCCTTGTCGCGAAAAAATCATCAAACACTCATCCTTTGCTTATGAGTGGCCAGGTTTTGCAGAGCGGGGGACACATTTAACCTTGTGGGCGTCACATTTGAGAATAACCTTAACTGGCATAAACATATTGTATCTATAGCCACCGCGGCTTCAAAAAAGCTTGGATTTCTCTTCCGAGCTAAAAAGTATTTTTCTCCTTCCAATTTATACATTTTGTATGTGTCCCAAATTCGACCCTCTCTGGAATATTGTTCTCATGTCTGGGGAATGGCATCCCCACAACCTTAGCATTCTTAGAAGAGGCTGTTCGTCTTATTAATGATCCTTTACTTACCCATAGACTTCCTTCTCTTGTCCCATCGTCGAGCTGTGGGAGATCTATCGCTCTTCTATAGATACTTTTACGGCTTCTGCTCCGACGAATTATCCAGTATAGTCCTTCCTCTTGCAGCTCCCAACAGAGAAACTCGTGGTGCCGCGCATATGCATCCCTATACGGTTCAGTTGGACAGGCCTCGAACTTCCCATTTCGTTCGTTCTTTTATCCCTAGAGTTTCTAGACTGTGAAACCTACTGCCAGCGGAGGTCTTTCCTTCCCCCCAAATCTTCAAGTTTTTAAGTCCCGTGTTAACAAACTTCCTCTTACCCTGCTTAAGACACCCACGGTAGTGTCAGTATTTAGGCTTTCAGCCTTCGTGGATTGTCCAAAGATAAAAAAATCCACTGAAAGAAATGAAGAAAATTAGTGTGGGTGGTGGATAAAGAAGATTTTTTTTAAACTTGCCCAAATTTGTGTATTAGAGGTAAAATATAGGCTACCATGCAGATACATAATGGAGAAATTGAGATTTCTGCTCTAAAGAATATGCCCTTTTTAAAGATAAGTTTTGATCTAAGCATAAAAAGTAAAAAAACATAATAACAAGATGAGTACGAAATTGACAGATTGCGAAAGTCATAGACGTAGGTACAATGGACGGTTTTTTAAGAGATGAAATAAAAAAATAACGACATAACAACCAGATCAATTTATTTTTCACAAAATCGCCGGTAGTTTAAATAACTTTGCTCATTAGATTGTGAGATCAGAAAAAGTATGCAAAAGAACGAAGCGCTTTCTACCTTTGATAAGAACGAATTGAACGTCTATATTGTGAAAATTATATACACTAGAGTTGGGCAATACTGAAAATCTGTCCCTTATGGGAAACTTGAAACCATAAGAGATATTAAAAATCTGATACCCCATCCTCGAGCTCTTTTTGAGAAAACATTTATGGTAAAAACAGATCATCGCTATCGCGAAGCGTTTCAGAGATACAGGGTGATTCTCGATTTTTTCACTTTTTGAAAAGGCCCTGTAGCTTTGTTGTTATTACAGATACGAGAAAACTAATTGCACATTATAAAGACACTTTTTTTCCGTAGAATCCAGTGGCGTAGCCAAAACATAATTTTTGAGCTGTCATTTTTGACATATGACCAAACATGTTTTTTTTATGACTTAGTGACAAATCTTTCTATATAATTTGATTAGGTGAATTACATATTAGACTTGTTTTTTAAATTCTCGTGATATAGAAATAATATATACGATAGTAGGCTGAGATATTAATACGCATCATATTATTACGTCAATATATTGATAAAATTATGATTTATTAGATAGACGCATTTTGGACTTGAAAATTGATGTGACAATTTTATTTATATAACAAATGATACATGGCATCTAAAGATTGATGATTATCTGTCATAACTAAAAATTTACAGTTCTATTTATGAATACTATACAGATGAGAATTATGAGGATAATTATGAGTAGGAGAATAATATGATAGAGTATATATATATATATATATATATATATATATATATATATATATATATAAATACGATACAGTGTGTCCTGGGGAATTAAAGATAATTGTTTTGAGGTTTAAATTTAAAAATTCATAGCGTCCTTATTTATGAATTTGAAGCAAAAAATTTGTAAACTGTATTAGTATGATAATGTTGTATAAAAATAAAAATCAAAGTTATACAGGGTGTGTCAAAAATTATTCGATTTTTTTTGGACTTTAAATTTTTCTTTTTTTTGCTCTATTGGTAAAGCTGGACATGGAGAATTCATAAAAAATAAAAATAATGAAAAATCAAAATTGAAAACTTGATAAATTTTTAAGTTTAATTAATATAACTTGTTTATTATTGTTGTTGTAAACTAATTTTTTTGTTTTTTTTCATTCGGAAATGTCTCCTGAGCTAAGGGATGACAGATCCTTTTAAAACAAAAATATAAAACAATTTAAAAACAGATAGAAGCCGCAATGCGTCTTTAGAATCATAATTTTTCCAATATTTGACGTAAAAATTTATTAAACCACCTACTATGATATATTATTTTAATCAGAAAAAACAAGCAATTTAATTACCTAATCATTTATAGGGTGTCCCCTAATAAAAAAACATGTTTGGGTCATATGTCAAAAATGACAGCTCAAAAATTTTTGGCTACGCCACTGATTCTACGGAAAAAGTGTCTGTGATAATGGCAATTAGTTTTTCGTATCTGTAATAACAACAAAGCTACAGGACCTTTCAAAAAGTGAAAAATCGAGAATCACCCTGTATTCTGAAACGCTTCAGTGATAGCGATGATCTGTTTTTACCATAAATGTTTTCTCCAAAAAAGAGCTCGAGGATGGGGTATTAAAGGGTGAGAACTAACGAACTAACTCGACTAAAATTATTATGTCATGGCGTCTCACAGCATGGCATGAAGTTGAGGAATTTTTAGTCGCTTCATTTATAATTAAATATAAAAACTACAAAAAAAAGTCATAAGTGTTTTTAATAACGAAGCAAGTCCGAACATAGGTTCTATAAACCCTTTTCGTTAAACCCATTACTTCGGTGTCCAATACTTGTTGTGTTATATGTAAGGTGTTATTATTATTATTTTTCATTTTGGAAAATATCGTTGAAGCTGTAAATTTTGATTGTTCTAGTTCCATCATCCTGTGGAAGTCCAGACAAGCTAATAAACACAACAATAACAGGGACTGTGATCATAGTTTTTAGAGCCACGATTAAGTACAACTGCTCCTGGGGAAGGCATATGCTCGTTGGGGACAGCATGAGAAGTTGCGGTAAGACGGGATTCTGACTGAAACGGCACTCCACTTGTAAATGTAAGTTATTTTCTTACGTATCTATTACCATTTAACAAGAAAAGTAGCACTTTCACGCATATGACTGCACTTGGCGGAGCGCGTCAATAAAAAATAATAATTATAGAAATAACAAAAATATTAGGTAAAATTAGCTTTTTAACACAATTTATACAGGGATTCCGGGAAAGGTGAGGTCAGGAAAATAATAGGGTGATGGAGTGAGCCTAAATACCAATTTTGTACTTCATATAACAAAAAGTTCAATTGCGCTTCGTTAGGCAGATATTGACCTTTAAAGTTGGACTAAATAAAATATTTTAATATAACTTGAAACTGTTGCCACAGTACCAATGATATTTGGGCAACTAAACAAACCTGATAGCTCATAGATTCCACAGGCTGACTGGTCACAATAAAACATTTATAAGTAAACGGTTGTTCAGCAAGTCGGGATTCCATACAGGGTGACACAATTCTTTCTTCATTTTATGTATGCATTCTTGACACAGCATGACAAATTTGACATGTTGGCCTGACCTGCTGATTCCTTGACCTTTTCTACAAAAAAGATATACCTTACCTGAATCGTTATCTTAGACTGTTTTCATAAATGACATTTTAAATCCAGACAAACCAGTATTTTGTATGTAATCAGAAATTTAATTATTTAAGAAAATCATTAAAATGTGGTAAAAATAAAAATAAAAATGGTGTTTGTGAGCCTCTTAAACTTCATAATACAATCTCAAGTTTGTGTTTTTATTTTTACCGTACTTAATGACTTTCTCAAAAAACAAAGATTTTTTTATGACATACAAGAATAGTGTGGATGTCTGGACTTAAAATGTGATTAATTTAAAACGGTCCAAGATAATGATTTAAATATGGTATACCTATTTTGTACAGTTCCCTACAATAGGAAATAAAAGTGTTAAAGCCAAATGTTAAATTTGTGTCCTGTGTTAAAATATGCGTACATTAAATGAAAAAAATCGTCGCATCCTGTACAATTTCGACTTACAGAATAGCCGTTTACCCATGAAAAGAAGCACTAGTACGAGTATATACTACTTGTTGTTTAATATCTGACTCGTGGCAACAGTTCCAAAGTTATAATGGAAATAAGTTTTTTACCAATTTTAAAGGTTAATAACTCCCCCTAACGACGCGCGTTATAACTTTTTTTTATATGAAGCATTAACATTATCTTGGCTCACTTATCATCCTCCTATCATTTTTGACCCCAACCTTTTTCGAACACTCTGTATATTGTAGCTCAATTATTTTTCGAACTCGGGATTTTTGTAGAATTTCTTTTTTAGTTAGCACAGACACTGTGGAGAATTACCACTTTGGGACCATGGCACTGTAACTCTTAAGGATAAAAAGCATCTGCCGCATGGAGCTCAAGCCAATTTACACTTTTGCCATGAAAACTATACCTTCAATTGGTAAGTCTGGCAAAGCCACAAAATAACACGACTTCCTTAAACCGGCAAAAATAGAACTGTGTCCAAACCTTGTTGAAATATCCTGCACATACGACGCGTTAGCTAGTAGGAACCATCAGTAGTTGTCTTCTAGCTTTGTATGAATCCGAAGTCAAAGGCCTTGTACGAATCTAAAACCCTTAAAATATTTATCCAATAGGTCACGCTGAGATTAGAACATGTGGAGACGACGGTAAATGGACCAACCTCAACTCCCCATCATCGTCTCTTTGACTGGTGTCCAGATCCGCCAGATATCCATGGAGGTTTAGTTAGTACTGGACATCGAGCCGGGAGATACTGCCACTTATACTTCTGCCAGCCTGGTTAGCGTGCACTTTCTGAGAGAAGGGGTAAGAAAACACTTTTTATTGAGTAAAACTATTAGATATTTTTCTGACTTTTATATTATATTAATTATCTTGGTACTTAAAAAGGTACCATCTTGTGGTCTTGGAGGTGAATGGTCTGGAAAAGCACCAACTTGCAAGTACGCTGACTGCGGTGCATCCTCCCAACATCGATCAAGACGCTACGCGTTAGTTACGAAACGGTACTACAACTGTAGAGAAAGCGGCAGTCGAGTAACTGCGGTGATTGACGGGCTGGTTAGACGGGCAAAAAGTTCATAAAAATGTAATTAGGGATGGCAAGTGGCTAACGCGGATGCACCTTCTCGTGAATGTAGGTAATAAATACGATATTAACTGTACATACCTATAATCACCGAGCTTTCCTGATTTGAACGTCACACGTTAGATCATATTATTTATTAAATCTTTTTTTATATAGTGATTGCATGGCGGAAGAACCTGATGCTCCCCCTCTGTGGTGCAGTTACAGTGTAGTTGGCGTCGACATCTATACGTACACTCTGCCATTGAGTACCACTGTGAAGTTGGCCACATTCTCGTGGTGAACCCAATGTATGCCAAAGAAGTGGAGAATGGTCTGAACCCAACGTGGAATGTAAGTATAATGTATTTTTTTATATAGAAGTTTCAATGTAAGAAAACTTATAGATAATGAATAGAGGTTGCCTCATCTAGATGGGCACATTTAAAAATCTTTTAGATATTGATTGTGAAAAGTTCTACAATGCTTTATGGAGAGGTTCATTATACTAACGGAACTACTTACTTAGGAAGTGAACTAACTTTATTCTCTAAAATAAAACACTACAGACTTAATTGAGTAACTCTTAGAAATATATTTGCATGGAGAATGGACATGGACGGATTCTCACACCAAAGTGTGAAGGTAGGTATATTACATTTATTATTAATTATAATTTTTTTATTATATATTTTTTTCCATTTCCAGAAATAAGATGTCCAGAACCAATTCTCGCAGAACACAGCATTCTTCTGTAACCGGAAATGATAGAATGTACGGTAGAACCCTAATCAGAACTGCAGAGTCTGGGAACGTAGGGGCGTCATCCTACAAGATAGGGGGCACCTCCGCAAAATATAGATGTGAAAGAGGCCACAAAGTAAGGCAAGGCTGGGGAACCCCTTAGCACTATGCGAGATAGTGTGGTCAGTGGAGCGGCGTGAGCAAACTCCTCAATGTGTCTGTGGTAAGCATATTCCCCCTCAGATGCCGCCACTCCTCTAAATATCCATTATATTTTATTCACTCTTGAAATGGGAAAACTACTCTGCTCTAGATGTTGATTGTAGAAACTAGAAAATTGCCACTTAAAAGCTGTTTACTCTTCCCAATGCCACATACTACGGAGCTCTTGCATTATACTCTTGCGATCCAAACTATGAGTTGATGGTGTGTCTAGAGATTGCAAGTCTTGAAATGGCACATGGAGCCTGAGAATTCCAGCAGTGGCAAAGGCAATGAAATAATCTCAGTACCAATTTAGTAAAATTGTTTTATTTTCAAGATAAAGTGCTTTTTATGATCAGTGCGTAACCAAAGGAAAAGGATATAACCTTAAATGATTGATTTAGTTCTGTCTTTTTTTTAGAAAAATCTCAACGTAAAGATCCAGACAGCTTCGCAAGTGTAAATTTCAGCAAGCACCTGGGCCAGTGTTGGAGGTAGCTCAATATTTCGCCCCAGAGTGTCATTAATTCATAACTCCACAAGGATTCGTCTGAAGAAGGGTGTGAGTGGACAAAGCTCCAAACACATGCAAGTAAAAAAATCTTTATATTTGTAGCTTAGACTTTTTAAAATGACACATACTTTTACATAATTGTTTATTGAGTAAAGTAGCTTATACCGGGTTTTTATATTGTTCCAGCTGTTGACTGCGGTTCTCCAGGTACCATAGAAAATGGGAAGGATTATAGTAATGAATGGTACGACATATGGCAGCGCCATAGAGTACCACTGTATTCCCTACGTATGAAAGAATCGGTCCGTACTCAAGAAAGTGTTTAGATAATGGACAGTGGTCAGAGAACAACCAAGATGTGGAAAGTGCATCACAAGCAGATACAAAAAAGTAAAATTTATTATTATACACTAAAAGGGCAGGCAAAATAACTTTTTCTGTATTTGCAGTGGCTTCAGAAGAACCTCACGAGATTCCAACTTAGGAAACCAGCATTGGAATCGGCGCAGGCGTAGTTGTTTTCCTTCTTGTGCTGCCGGGAATAATTTGGTTTGAAAATTGTAAGTAAACAACAGTAAAAATAGACACTTTCAAAAAATGTGGTTGTAAATGCCGAGTGGCGTTTACAAAAAAATTAAGACTGGGAACAAACTTAATCAAATAACATGTGGTAAAAAAGTATATAAAGAAAATTTATTTTAAATGTTAGCGGAGCCCGTGCCTTTCTGTCTATCAATTTTGGATTTGAAAAGTGACAAAATGAAGTTTCGTCTGTCAATCTGATAATTCTAAAGTAAGTAAATGTAACTGTATAGTACTATATTGTAAGCGACGTTTTCTTTTCGCAGACGTAAACCAAGTGGCTGTCAAAAAACAAAGAAAACGTACAGGCCGCCGTGAAAGAAAAAAGAAGGAGCAGAAACGCGGCGGTCATGTAGCCACGCAATCCCTGAGCGATCGCAACACGGCTGTGGCCATACAAACATCTACGACAATAGGCCGCAGATCACGAGAATTACATGTAACGATGCTCCTCTACGAGGAGTCGAGTAGGGACAGTGGGACGTACGAGCCAGAACCTCATTGGAAGAACGAATACCGTAACGATAAATGGAGTGGCAGTACGAGTAGAATATAAGTCAAGGGCAGTTGTGATACTTGAAGTCCTTAGACAAGCAGGACTCACAGCCCTCATAAAAAGAAAATAGAACAACTGCTGGTCTGGCTTCTAAAAACTGCAGCTTTTGTATGCGCTAATGTTTAGTTACTTTTTATTTTGAGACGATGGGAACATCGTCATGACTGAAGCAACTAACTACAAACCGCTAAGTAATTATTTAATTATTAAACGTTTCTTTTTTGTCAATAAAATACAAAATAATGACATGTTATAACAATGTTGCTTATTGTCACTAGTAAAAAAAAAGTTAATTAAATATTATTGTATTATATTAACTAGTTGTTTTATTTATTGGATGGAAAGTAAAGTTATTTTTAATACTTTATGAAGCTGTGAAAAAAATTGATAGCAAGAAAATAATGGATGGTGGTTTATAGAATGTAGAATAGTAGACTATAATAAGTTTATAATAAGCTTTTGAACAAATTGAGTAATATTATTTATTTACTTCGTAATTTTATGGCACCGCTGGTCCTAATGCTGCGTCAAGACTTGCAACAGTTCGCCGCGCCGAATAGCGCGCCGCATAGTCCCACATAGCGCGGCCGTGAACGTGGACCGAATTCACGTCGTTCCAAGGGCTTTGGGAATGATTCCGTAACTCAGCGCTTTTCGGTTTCTTGCATCAAAGGAGCGCGCAAATAGGTTGGTTTATTTGGACGGATGTTTGGCGAATTGTTGCAAGTCTAGACGCAGCTTTAAAATACCGGTATTCTTACCGGTATTCTCATGTGGCAAAATTGAAACTAATTAAAAATACGAACTTTAATTGTCATTAAGCTCAATGCATTGGCCCGCTTTTTTTCAAATTTCTTTTAAAAAGTAATTAAATTCATTTTATGGGGTACGAACTCTTAGAACTTAAAGAGGTTAAATAATATGTGAAAATGTAAACTATTTAAAATTCAGGTTATCTACAAAATTTTCAAAAGTAAAAATAACCTTTTGGTAATTTATTTTACTTATCGGACAACAATTTTATTTTTATTTTATCCAGCCTAAAACTTGAAAAATTGAAAACCGAATCTCTCCCTTATTTTAGGTACTATATGTACCTATGGTATCCATCTCCTTTTTTTTTAAACAACTTTTGAAAAGCTAAATTGGCACTCAATATTTAATTGCCACGTCTTAAAACCCCATTTTCCATTTATTTTACATAGAGCTTTTGCAATTTTGGAAAAGGAAATATAAATGAAAACTGCATTTTTAAAAGGTGGAAATCAAATATTGTAGTGCAATGTAGAGGAAAACTCAAAAATTGCGTACAAAGAGAAGGGGGAATATGGTAAATTTACGCTAGTATTTTATTCAAGTTTGATGATGAATATCTCGAAAACGAAAGGTTGCCGACCTATATAAAAAGTCTTTCTGATTTGGGTACCTACTTGTCTAGAAAGTGGGAGCAACTCCGATTTTGATGGAGTTTGCGCTGATCACGAATCTGAAGGATTTTTTGTAACTTTTGGTTGAGGTATCCATCATCAAAGTGGAAAATCAAACTAATCTTATGTTTACTATATCCCCTTCTTTTGCACACAATTCTTGATTTTTGTCTAAAGTGGAACACAAATATTTGATTTTCAACTTTAAAATTCCTACGTTCTATTTATTTTAACACTTTTAAATTAAATTGCACTTCTCCACTTCCAATCGTCCAAAGTTATGGAGAATGCGCCGAGCAGTGTTTCATGTCTTGATGCGTTTTTCAAAGGAAATCTTCGCAATTTATTTGATAAAAGGTGTAAAATACATAGAAACCGGGGTTTAAAAGCTGAAAATCAAATATTGTGGGTTACCTTAGCTTTAAATCAAGAATTGTGAGCAAAAAAGGGGAAATATACTAAAAATAAGATTAGTTTGATTTTTTACTTTGATGATGGAAATTCTTTCAGATTGCGATCAATCGGAGTTACTCCCACTTTCTAGACAATTACCCTGATTTGTAATCAGCGCCCCATAAAACTCCCGTGAGTATACCAAAAATCATTAAAATCGGCCTGATGTCCGGTAAGTAAACAATTGACCGCCTTTTTGCACAATAGACTTAGCCCATCATCAATCTGACGTCATATTTTTGCGGAAACCAAAACCATTAATAAAAAACATTTGCTAAAAATGCCTTTTTATTTAAAAAGGAATCTACTAAACCGACCTTAGATTTGAAAAGTTGGCTATCTGTTCAGTTGTTTTGCGCGAATAGTTTTGAAAGTGCTCGAAGAGGAAGATTTTTTCCGAGATGTTTTTGAACAAAATTATTTAGAAAATCAGTTGATATTCTAAAAAAAATGATTTAATACAAACTTAAACAATTTTGTGTAATAAGTTGTGGTTAATTATAAAAAATAAGAGGATATTTCAAGTAATGCGCAGTGTGGAGGCAAAAACAAATTGGCGTCATATACTTTAAAAAGCATAATGGCTGTTGCCACAAAAAAATGAAGGTAAAAGTGGGACAGGTAAGTAAAAGTAGTTAATGATAAAAATTATATTCATTTAAGTGCACGTTGTGTTATAAGTTCCATTAAAACAATCTTATTTCAGTAATGGTTAAATTGGAATTTAGAAAAACCGGTTACTTAATTGTCATAGAAAGTGTCGGTAACTCCAATTTTGACCAAATTTGGTATAATACGGGGGTTCGGGGCGCTCAACGAATCTCAAATTATCTTTAGTCCGAAACGTTTCAGTTTCCGAGATATCCATCATCAAGGTTGGCATTTGAACTAAACCTCATTTTCACTATATTTACCCTACTTTTTGTACACATTTCTTGATTTAAAGCTAAAGAGTGGCCCACGATCTTTCGATTTTTCACCTTTTTAAACCCCGTTTTTCTATATATTTTACACCTTTTACCAAATAAATTGAGAAGACTCCTTTAAAAACGCTGCAAGCAACCGTGCATACACTGCTCCACTATAATTTGCTGCATTTAAAAACTATTCAAATCGAAGCTATGCAATGTATCATCAAAAGAGTGTAAAATACGTAGAAATATGAGGTCTTAAATGGTGAAAATCAAATATTATGTACCTCTTTAACTTAAAATCAAGAAATAGTGAAAATGACGTTAGTTCAAATGCCAACTTTGATGATGGATGTCTCGGAAACAAAATATTTTCCCCTAAAAATTCTTTGATATTCGTGATCAGCGGCCCAAAAAGCCCCAGTAAAATAAATTTGGTCAAAATCGGAGTTGCTAACACTTCCTAGACAATTGCCGAAAAATCGTCACTTTTACACACTATGGTAACTTTTCAAACATAAAATATTAATGAAAAATATACCATCACATAGGCGAGCCACTTATAAGAAACATCCTGTATATATAAAAGTGTTATATTAGGTACAATAAGCATAAAATACTATAGCCATCATTTTAAACTTAAATCCAAATATGGTAATGTTGAAAGCAAATGACCTACTTTTTTGCAACAAATGTTACCAATTTTAGAGTGTACACATGGGACTATTCCCAAATATCACACCTTATTACGTAGTTTTTTCAAGGGAAAAGACATTAATTACAGAAACAAATCATATAAACCACTGAAATATTCTTTTTAAGCTCTTCCAGGAAAAAATTAAATATTCCCGCCTTAAAATGTTTAAATCTGATTCGTTAGATAATTTAGGTGTGGTGAAATGCCAACCGAAAAACCCCAAAATCCCTATAGCAGTTGTCATTGCTAATCGGGCTGTCACAGTGTCAACATAGAAAGGAATTTTCAAGTTGTGTGATAAATTAAGTATTTTTAAAGAAATTTGTTGAATATTTTTGGTGATTTCTACAAAATAAGGTAAGTAGTTTGTTAGTTATTCTGTTTTTAATAGAAAAAGTAAGGTATTGAAACTATTAGGTCATTAAAAGCTCGATAAATCAAAGAGATTCTTGGTATGTGATAAAATGAAATACCTTTGAAATTCGTCATCAGTATCAACGGAATTGGGCAAAACCAGTGTTTCATACATTTTTGTTAAAAGCATCTGCTTATTACATTTGTTTAAAAATTCAGTACAACAGTAGTGTTCTTTTCTTTTCCAACTGATAGAAGGTGTATAAATTAAGAGTTTTATTTCTGGTTTATGTTATAGAGAGAAATTTAAGATATTTTATCTTTAGAAATATTTCTGTGCCTAATATTTTTTTCACCTAATATATGCTCTAAAAATACTTTTCAAAGTGATTTTTTGTGTCCAAGCCTTATTAAGATACTCCATTTACCTAGAAAAGTGTTAGGTGTTACATTTAATAGT
This sequence comes from Listronotus bonariensis, assembly GCA_014170235.1. Lineage (NCBI taxonomy): Eukaryota > Metazoa > Arthropoda > Insecta > Coleoptera > Curculionidae > Listronotus > Listronotus bonariensis. Next base: position 14,447 of record JACEGR010001403.1, on the reverse strand, counting down.
TAGAATTATGGTGTAAATTTGACCACTAACAGCTATTTTTATTGTTTGTATGTTTTTCAGAACATGTCATCACGTAAGACAGTAAGTCGCCGTGGTACCACCAAGAAGAGGGCTCAGAGGGCAACTTCCAATGTGTTTGCCATGTTTGACCAGGCTCAGATTGCCGAGTTTAAGGAGGCTTTCAACATGATCGATCAAAATCATGATGGATTTGTTGACAAGGAGGATCTCCATGATATGTTGGCATCTCTAGGTAAGTGTCTTTATTATAATCCATGTTTTTTTGATAATTGTTTACAAACTGGCCCTATCGCCAATTTTAATATGCCATGTTGTTCTCGAGATATTCATCATCGGTCTTGAGTAAAATACTAACCTTAATTCACCATATTTCCCCTTCTTCTTACACCCAATTTTTGAGTTTTCTGCTATATTGCCACTTAACATTTGATTTCCAACTTTAAAAACCCATTTTTTTATTTATTTTACCAATTTTTTCCATAAAATTTCAAAGCTTTACTTTCAAACCTTTCTATCGCAGTAGCCATGGCGCCGCTATGGCTACTGTGATTGAAAGTGAAGCTTTAATGGTAAGTTATTGAATATGTGAGTTTAACAGATGGAAAACAAATATTAAGGTACCAATTTAGTCTTAAGTAAAGAATTGTTTGCAAAAAGAAGGGAAGATATAGTAAAAATAGGGTAAACATGTTCAATTAAAAATTCTTTCAGATCTCGATCAGCACCAAATAACCAAGTAGGTATACCAAATTTCAATAAAATTGGCGATGATCTGGTTTGTAAAGAATTACCATTTTTTTCTTCACCTGTAAAAAAAACTGATTTTTTTTATCCTTATCATGTAGATATAGTAGTCCATTTTGGTAAGCTACATAAAATGTTAAAAAAATACTAATATTTTGTATTAATTTTATTATTTTTTTATACTTTAAATTAGTGATTTATTTCCTACTTGAATTTATTTTAATATGAATTTTTGCCATGTTACAGTAAACCTGACATCAACAGAATGAAAATATCAAGTTACCATAAATCCCACCAAAATTATTAAAAATTACTTTAAAACACTATTTGGAGTTTTTTACTCTGTAATGTGTTATTTTAAAAAATAAAAAAATGAGAATTAATTCGGGCGACTCAGTAATTGACATTATAAAATTTATATGGCCCTAGAAAAAATCAGTATGCAACACATGTAGAAAGAGTCTTTTACTCATGAGTTTGCTGCTTTATCTAACAGCTTGTGCTGTCAAACTTCTTACTAGTAGAAAAAAGTGTCACTTTATGCACTTGGTTATATATTTAACATTTGCATTCTCAAATTAAATGTTTAAAATATTAATTGCACCAATAATTTATTATTCTTTTTGTTTAGGTAAAAATCCAAATGATGACTACTTAGATGGTATGATGAATGAAGCACCTGGCCCCATCAACTTCACCATGTTTCTGACATTATTTGGTGAACGTCTTCAGGGTACCGACCCTGAAGATGTTATAAAGAATGCTTTTGGATGTTTCGATGAAGATAACATGGGTGTTATCAATGAAGAGAGACTCCGAGAGCTGTTGACTTCCATGGGAGATAGATTTACTGATGATGAGGTGGATGAAATGTACCGTGAAGCCCCTATCAAGGGAGGATTGTTTGATTATGTAGAGTTTACCCGCATTTTGAAACATGGGGCTAAGGAGAAAGATGAGCAATAATATGGGGCACCTTTTTTGAATAAGAAAAAAGCTGGTTGTTGGGCTGCTGCTGAAAAAATATATATATTTCCTACTGGTTAAGTATTATTTTATGATTTAACCCTTTTTCTAAAAGCATTTTTAATGTTAAATTGGACTTACCTAGTTGTACATACAGTTTTGAATATTTTGTAGAATTTAGATGTATTTTTATTATGTATTAAGAATGTATGAAAAATCATTTTGTACTTATTGAAAATAAATTCTCAAAAAGTTTTTTTTTGTTTGTCTTGCTTGTTCCGTCCTTCCTAGTTTCATCAGAAAATGTAACATTTGATAATTGGGCTTTTCTGTATATACTTTACAATAAAGATAATTTTTACCATGGTAATTTTCACTTTAGATTTAAAAGATAATGCTAAATTTTGGATCTTAAGCTTGGAAATAATTAGTATATTATACACTGGCGATTAAAAAATATACGTCACTGGGCTTTTTTATTTTCCGTTATATTTAAAAAAAAAATCTGTTTTTTGTTTGCAAAACTTAACAGTAAATATTAAATTACTTAATTTTTATTTTAATTATGATTTCTTTTAATAAAGCAACACATTTTCGTTTAGCATGAAATTCGTGTTATTGTCTAGGAACCTAAAAAAACAAATGACAAAACTTAAACTTAATCATTAATAACGTGTACTTTTTCTTTGCCAAAAATCGATGAGACATACAGTCAACTAATTGTAGGATCTTATGCTGCTTGATGCTCCACTCTCGCAATAATAACTTCTTGGCAGTCCTTGTTTGTTGTTGCAAGTATGTCTTACACAATAAACCTGAGCAGGTTGCAGTGTTAGAGGATATGCAATCCACCTCCTAATCTAATGTCTTTGTATACATGGTTCCAATGTACACACTGGCAGACAGAAAGGCGATAACAATTTATGACAGGTAACACGTGTGCCAGATGACATATCTTCAAAAAATAAATGACTCAGCGCCTACTAGAAAATATTTACATTTTACCTATCTATCTATCTATGTAACGGAATCTTTGAGCCTAATTTTTACCAACTTCCAGCGATTCAATTTCTTTGAAACTTTGCACACGTATCAAGGACCGATGACAATGCAATAATTTAAACAGTATCCGTTATCTGATTAGGACCGCCAGGATAAATAAATTCCTTTACAGATCCTCCGTGTCTCTTGACAAAATGGCGAAGGAATTTTTAGTGAATAAACTGGAGCATTTATTTTTAAAAAACTAATTGATATATCAGACTAAAAATGAAAAATAAATAATAGTTTAAAAAAACTAAAAAACACGCTTTTATATGCAACCAGACTAAAAATTAGAAAATAATTTTTCATTACAAAGAGTTTGTCACTTCAGAATAAAAGCGTGGGGTGCTTAATATATTAAATGTTATAATTATTCTATTTGCAAATATCTATGAGGGAAAAGTTATGAAAAAATAGTAAAATGCACCCCACGCTTTTTACTCTGAAGTGACAAACTCTTTGTAATGAAAAATTATTTTCTAATTTTTAGTTCGGTTTATATAAAGCGTGTTTTTAGTTTTTTAAACTTACATTTTTTTAATGGTGGAATGGTCCTGCTCTGGCTCTCAACGCCTCATTTATGCGTTTTTATAAAAGTGTCTTATTTCTTTATACAGATACCAATCTTTTCTTTAAAATAAAAAAAGGTCACTTAACTTGAATCCGCAAATTTTCGTTTTCAAGTAACATAAAAAGTTTTAAAATTTTTGGAAACATTCAAGTAAAATTTGTTAGGACTAGAATATTTATGTTTCTACATAATTAATTATAAGAAATTATAAAACCTTTACTTAAAAATGAAAAAAACTCCTACAAAGATTTTTTTAAATTGATATCTACAAGTATAGAATTAAATTAATTTTTTTTCTAAAAACTAAACAAAATACAAAAGCTACACATTTTATGTTACTAAAATCTAAATAAAAAATAATCATACTTTTTAGAAAGATTAGAAATATTAGGCCATAATTAAATAACATTACCAAATTATAACAAAATTGGGTTAAAGATATTTAAGGTATTTTCAAAAACCTCTTTTAAACACCCAATTAAAAGAGAAACTGTTTTTTATTTATTTATTTTACACCTTTTTCCAATAAATAGCAGATAGCTTCACTCTGAATCGCAACCTTTTTATAAAATATGTTTTGCTAATTCAGTTGACAGTTATAAAGCAAAAGAAAGGAGAATAAATATAGTGAAATTAGGAATTAAGGTCAGTTTTATTTTTAAGTTTAATAATGGATAGCTCAAGAACACTTCATTTCCGACTAAAAATGTTTTTAGATATTCAATCAGACCAGCGCCTCAAGAAAAAAAAACACCAACCCGTGTGCAAAACCCATTAAATCGGTGTTCGGCGTGGTGTTCATTAAGTAAACTTTGGCCATATTAGCGTGCTATGGTTGTTTTACTTGTCTTATTTAGGAATAAAAAAACATGAACATGAATAAAAAAACCCAAGGACAAAGCCTAATATGTAATGAAGGCCACCTAATTCAAAGTCAAGCCTGTCAAGCCCAAAAATTTGTTGTACGTCGTCTATAGTAGTTACCTTCATTTGTTTCATTCATAAAAGCGCCATCTAATGAACGTAACGTCAATCCGTACCAATTAAAGTTGGCGGCAAATTTTTAAATTAAATTTTTGTTTACCTATACATGCCGTAAACACATCTAACTGTCATCTAAACACGTGGTTTTTTGTAAACATATATTTGTCAATTAACACACCGGGATCAGTTGTCCTAATTTAAAAACAATTGACAATCTAAAGGGTGACCTCCCCGAGACGAGTAGGCGTCGTTCAAAGAAGTGACCAGCACCGCGACGCAAGCGCCTTTATTTTCGACGTTCGCCGCGCCTCGACGCTACCACAGCCACCTGTGAGATTCGCCTACACAAGTTCTCAAGAGAGATTCGAGGTTTTTAGCTTTTTTTGTGTTAATTTTTGAGTTATTTGTTAAAATATTGTTGTCTGCAGTGTGTGGTGTTGTTCTCCTTGAGTTTCAGAGTAGTTTGCATAGAAGAATCCTTGGGTAAGTCCTAAAATACTCAATGTTTTTGTGTAGTTTGTGAGGTGACATCTCTGGGGTCATGAGACGCTACAGACGCCTTCTTTAACTAAGTGACTGTCTTTAAATATTTTATTGTTTTACTTGTTTGACAGTTTTTTATGTAGTTTTAAAACTTTCAACCAATAGTAGTTAAATTTGATTTTATTTTGTTTGCAATTGAGGTTATGTTTCTTGTGCCCTTTGGCATATTGACCAGTCGTACCTGCAGTACCTGCCTGATCCTTTACCTTTGGTACAATTAAGTAAAATACTCTCTTTTGACTAATTGCCTGATTGTAGAAAAAATTAATCAGTTTATTATTGTTAGGAGGTACTGCAAGGTACTGTTTATTATACTTTAAGGTTAGTGTTTATGTGTGTATTTACTCTTGTATTTTAGTTAATAAGGAAATATATTGGAGATTGTAGGAGCTCCTAACATTTTTTTTTTTATTAATAATAAAAATGGAGATAATATCACAAAACCTAATTTTAAATAAACAATACCCACAAGATTTTTTAAATTCTTGGTTTTAAAACAAGTGTTGACTCAAAGACGACTTTATTTATTTTGGAAACAACAAAACAAATACTTAATTCATTTAGAATCTTGTCATAAAATTTATTTAACAATGTTTTGGTCTTTCACTATCCCGAATCTTGACAGAATGGCGAATTACATCCTTAAGTTTTGTTAAAGTGTTATTATACATTGATTCTTAATTTACACGTATAAATCAGTGGCGACGCTAGGGGGCCAGAGGTGGCCCAGGTCACCCCTGAAAAATGGCTGATCACCCTGGAAAATTACTCTTTGTTAAGAAAAAAAAATATGTTTCTAGAAATTAAAAATGTCAAATCGCTTACTTTACAATTGTAATAAATGAATATAACTAGATAAATATTAAATAATTTTTCGAAATTCAAAAATTTGGCTTATAATTATTGTACCAAATTATTTCTGACTCAAAAAATAGACAGCTACCTTGTTTTTCATTATTAGTCATTATTTGTCCCCAGAATTTATTTTTTTATTTAAAATAATTCTTCCTAACTAAATATATTTTACTGACTTTTTTCCATTAAAATGCATTGTTTGTAATTTGCAAAAATTTTCAAGTTTATGAGTATAGGTTAAAAATTACCCTGTGTCTATACATTAACATGTTTCGCTGTAACCCGCATCATCAGATCTTAAATTAAAACCCTGTTGCATTTTAAAAAGTCAAACTAAAAACCAAACTCATTTTAAAAGTGTTTTTCTACTTGCGTGCGAGAAACCTCATTTTTTCGCACGCATTTTAGTTCTAAAAGTGTATGTAACTTTTTCCGCACTAGTGCGAAAAATTACTTTTCCGCACTATTTTTCAGCACTGAGTGCGGAAAAGTTCAAAAAATGTTGAACCAGATATTAGGAACTCTATTCCATATTTGGTCACTTTACTAAGTATTAGTAGGGTATTAGGTAGCATTGTATTAAAATAATAAAAAGAAAATAATTATATTTGGTTTTAATGTTTTTCTTACGTTGGTAGAAAAAATAGCGTTCCTAACCGTGCCGAAAGTGCCATTTCCGCACTTGACTGCTTGGCCGAACTCCACTACGCACAAGAACTTTTTGGTTTTAAATTGCTTTCAAAATGACAGTTTTTCTTTCATACAGCTGCTCGCCTATTTAGAAAAGTATATTGGTAATTTTAAAAGGTAGCAACCTTGGAAGTTGTCAAAATAAATTGTAGCAATATTTTTTTTTCTTGCTGCATGTCTTTTAATGTAAAAATATTTGTAACAACCTCAGATCATATACACCGTAGTTAGATCTATTGAACTATCGTTGGATGATTTCGAAGGGCAAAGGCAAAGGGTAACGCCATCTAGATATTGTCAATCTACACTTCCGGTTCCATTCCTGTCCCACTACTATTTTTAGCTCCATCTGTGTACCTGACCATTTCTTTATGAGTAAAAGTGTATTTCATATGATTCACCGACTCACTCCCGTCCGGCATCTTTGTTTTATACTTTAAGTTAAAATGTTAGGTTCTGGTTATAACATCGAAGTTATCATGTGGTCAGATGTCATTTTTCTGACACTCCTAGAAATCGACGTATGACCTGTTACAGGATCAGTGCTTTTGGCTGCGGTTGCCTACCAGGTCGTGGACTACGTCTACCCTAGGCCACCCTTCCATCCGAAACCAGAAGACGCGCCTGATTAATGTCAACCATCGATTCAGGAACATAAACCCTTTCCATGTTTGGGTAGTTTGTACCTTCAAAATTACCGCCTGTTATATTTTTCTTTCATGAAGTCAAAATTGCAATAATTTTCAAGATACCACACTGTGCGTGGTAGCTACATATGTGCAAAAAAAAATATGTACAAATACTGTCAACCTGGAAAAATACACAAGAAAACTGTTGAACCGAAAGAAAACCTTTTAGGGTGTCCGGATTTGAACCACGACCTGGAAACTTACCTTGTCGCTAACCATGTTGCGAGCAGAGATCTACTACTCAACTACAACAGCCCCGTCCAGATTTGTACAACTACCTGGACGTCGGAACGAACGCGTCGCGAACGTGATAAGTGTTGCAGTTGTCTGCAAATTAACATCAAAGAATTGGTGCGCGATGACCTGACGTCGCAACCACATAGGCTGCAATGAACCTCGCACAGCAATCATTTATGCGAGACACAAGCCATATTGCGGATTGGGGCGAACCCCGAGCTGCAGCACTTATCAGGTTCACGACGGTGTTCATTCCGATGTTCAGATATGTTCGCGACGTGGTACGGTTGCAGGTCCTTGTTCAAATCTGGACGCATCTTTAGAACCTACTTGCAGCGTGTTGGTGTTTTTGCAAATAAGTAATACATTTGTTTTTCTTTAAATTTTGGTCTAGCTAATTTTAATTCAGAAAAATATTAAAATATATTTGATTCTTTAACGTCTGGCAAGTCACTATTCCACTAGAACATGTAAGACTCTGTATGTCAAATTAAGTAGAACTTTGTAGATGGGTTATATAAATATGAATTAGACAAAATAATATTTGGCTTTTCTCCAGAATAAAGTAAAAAGTTTATTCAACATTTTAAGAAAATGAAAACTTTTATATACTATAAAGAACTATTCTGTCCTTGCACAATATAATAAAAGTTAAGATTACGTTAAAAGAAATAAAATAATGAAATATTTAGTATAAAGTTACTTACAATACAAAGAAGATTTCAAACTCTAAACAAAGGTTCATTAGCTCTCGGTTGAAATTATTTTAATCCAATAAAATAAAATCTTAACTAGATGCCAGGACGGAAACTGGGCTAATGGTTGCGTCTCAAAAATGTGGTAAATAATTTACCAAAAATGTGGTAAACAATTTGACAATAAACTTACTGATAAAAGATACACCTATTAGGTATTTTAAACCAGAAGGGAAAAGCCAATTATTATTTTGTTTAAACGTAATCTCCCAGAAAACAAATAAAGCATAAAATAAATATAATAATATTCATATAGTTTATAATTAAAATTGCGAAACAAACGAAATATGATCCATTTTGCAACGCTCTCCCGTTCCTGTTTTTTTTTTGTTTTCGGCAGGCAGCATTTGGTAAAAGGCTTTATCGAGCCGTGTGCCGGGGATTCAAGCAGTATTTTTTCGTCGCGTTTTTATTTTTAAAAAGTCCATTGTTTAATAAAAATTGACGGATATATAAAAGGGAACTCAATTGGAATGGTCTCTGTGTGTGTGTGTGTGGAAATTTTAAAAAACCGGGCGATGCCTATCGAAATACCGGCTTCTGATATCATTTTTCAATAGTGAAAAAGTAATAAACAGGGAACTATGTGCAGCTGCTAAAAATAGAGTAAAATATTATCAAGCCCTTGTTTTATACCGGGAAAGGTTCGAAAGTTTTGTGAAATTTAAGTTAATTATTAAAAAAATTATATTTTGTAGGTACACTATGTGTGCAGACCTGTTTTTCTAATAGCAATCTTATTATTTTTCAGTAAAATTACAACAATCCATTTTAGAAATGCCAATTTCTATTAAATACTAATATAGAGAAATATTTTCCTAACAGTACTTTTTTAAATTCTTACTCAAACCTAAAACACCCTCTCCATAATTTATCCTTATACGATATATTGATTAGACAGGCACACAAAAAAGTATTCTGAACTTGAACCGGGACATAGTGGGAATATAACCTTCCACATGACCAAATTTTGAGGTTATAATTGCAATTTACAAAAAACTGGGACATGCTGGACCAAAACGGGCTTCAGATTCGGATTCAGCGCATTGAATTGCACAAGAAACACTATGTCCCTATTCCAGGTCAGAATACTTTTTTTTTTGTGTGCCTGTGTACAGGCCCTGTACAGGAGTGGCTCGAATTCGACGCTCATCATTGGGATTTCGGAAACCGTAAGAGATGCAGGATCGGTTAAATGGAGGCAAAGTTGCGCAATTTGATGCTCAATAAAATGCCGTTTTGCGTTTCAAAAAATTCCGAGTACTTCCGAAGATATTCGAAAAAAACCGAAATTTTCAATTTTGGTTTCTATAGTTTCCTGGCTATATTTGTTAAGATAACTTAAAATGAAAAACACGTTTTCATGGCCACTTTTTCTGCTCTATAAGTCAGTGTGATTAAATATTGAATCTGACGTTTCGGCTTCTGGCGATTATCATCAACTTAATTTTTTTAAATACGGACCTGATGTTTTTTTCAATTTAATTTAATCCTTTCATCACTCTTAAAACACTATATATCGCTACTTTGATATTTGCCGACGTTTCGTACAGATAATTCCATCACCAGAATATTGCATATTTATTTAACCATAATACGGCCCTGAACTACATTTTTAGGTAAAAAGTTAAAAAAAAGAATAAACTTATTACATATTTATAATGTTTTATTGCAACTCATTAATATCTAACAGCGGAAATTGCTTTATTAACAGAAACTAACCAGCAGGTACGAATTCAAGGGAGAACTTCATTTAATGTATGGATTGGTATGTGGAGGAAAAAATTATTAGACCTTTCGTTTACGAAGGGACCTTAACTTCCGAACGATATCTAAATTTAATTAGGAATGATGTCTTAGACGCCCTAGATAATCAACCTTTGGCAGTATTTCAAGAAATATGGTGGCAGCAAGACGGAGCTCCTGCCCACATTGGAAGGAAAGTAGCTCAATTCCTTTACCATATATTTTCTAATAAATGGTTTTGCAAGATGGCCCGCTAGAAGCCCAGATCTTAGTCCCCTAGATTATTTTCTTTGGGGATATCTTAAGAACCGTTTATTTAAAAATGCACCTCACGACCTTTAAGTACTACTACAAAATTTGATAAGGAAATTGCTGCGATTCGTGCGAGAACAATTAATCGAGCTGTATTAAAAATACAAAGCAAAGCAAGAAAATGCATTGAGGCGGAAGGTTATCTCTTTGAACACCTATAATAGTGATTAAATTATGTTTATATTTAATATGGGCATCAAGATAGTATTACAAATTGTTTATGTAAGCTGATTTGTTGTCTACCTTTTTGTATCTTATGTCTAATATTCATGAAATTTTCGATTAATAAAGTTATTTCCGCTGTTAGATATCAATGAGTTGCAATAAAAAGATAACGAATATGTAATAAGTTTATTCTTTTTTTAACTTTCTTACCTAAAAATGTAGTTCAGGGCCGTATTATGGTAAAATAAATATGTAATATTCTGATGATGGAATTTTCTGTACGAAACGTCGGCAAATATCAAAGTGGCGATATATAGTGTTTGAAGAGTGATGAAAGGATTTAATTAAATTTAAAAAAATATCAGGTCCGTATTTAAAAAATTAAATTGGTGATGGTCGCCAGAAGCCGAAACGTCAGATTCAATATTTAATCACACTGACTTATAGAGCAGAAAAAGTGGCCATGAAAATGTGTTTTCATTTTGAGTTATCTTAACAAATATAGCCAGGAAACAATAGAAACCAAAATTGAAAATTCCGGTTTTTTCGAATATCTTCGGAAGTACTTGGAATTTTTTGAAACGCAAAACGGCATTTTATTGAGCATCAAATTGCGCAACTTTGCTGTATCTCTTACGGTTTCCGAAATTCCAATGATGAGCGTCGAATTCGAGCCACCCTGTACACAGGCACACACTGTAACGGACTTCAGATTCGGATTCAGTACATTGAAATACACAAGAAACACTATGTCCCTGTTCCAGGTCAGAATATTTTTGTTTGTGTGCCTTGCACAGGCCTGTGCACAGGGACATAGTGTTTCTTGTGTATTTCAATGCGCGACTTTTTGTGCGAACGCAAAGGCGTTCGAATGAGTTCGCAGTATCCGTTTGGACGTGTTTGAGTGTTGTTGCAAGAAACAATTAAAAACGAAAGGTAAAATGTGGACGGAAGAGAAAATGCTTGAATTAATTAAATGAGATTTCCTTTCATTATAAAACATAAAACAACTCCGTACCGTTTCTTTTATATCTGGGAAAAGAACTGTTGGTCTGTGGTGTAATTGGTAAATAAAGTTCACCTAACAGTACTATGTTTTTTTCACCATGCGTGTTTTTCACTATCTTTATCGGCACAAATGAAGCGTATTATCCACCACCAAGGAATACTTCTAGTATCTGCATTGAGCTGATACAATCTTGAAAACTTCGCGCTGAGACGATCTAGCTTTCCTGATCTGCATTTTATCTATTGTGCAGAACAAATTGTTTTGAGACACCACTTTAATCTCCTCAAACCATGCAAGTTATCACCAGAACTACCATAAACGTTGCTAAATGCTATTATGACCAGCGCGATATATTTAATCGATATGGTCATAGGTGGGTAGTTTTAAAAAGGTTAAAGAAACTTCCAGAGATATTTACAAATTGGGTTATAATAGGTTTTAAAAACCCTTCGTTTTTTCAATCATAATAAACATATTGGGCTTCAAGCATTATGTAAAATATGTGTTCTTAGATTTTTTAATTTATTCGAAAGAAATCAATAAGATTAAGATATTTAGCAAATGTCAGAGCCAATAAGGAACTTGAAGATAAAATACTAAAGTGTTCAGATTTTAAGCGAATTTTATTGTATATTTACAGGCACATTTGAAAACTATTGATTTTTTGTCGTCCCACCCTATTAAACAGCTCTGTATGATTCACATATCCCACTATTACAGCATAACTGCAAAACTGTCTTAGGAACATTTTTTCGTACTTTTGCGTTTGGTCTATGAATTATTTCCATTTATTACTGATGAAATCTACAAAAAAAACAAAACGAAAAAAACATCGCAAAACCGAATCATATCTCGTCCGTTTAGAAATTAAACAATAAATAACAATGCCGGACAATAAATTTTTCAATTAAAATAGCAAAAATAGCTATGAAATATAGAATATAATATCCCATCGGGCCGTGTCATTAATCAACGTGTAAGTGTTCGCATTGAGCGACTGAGGCCCATCTGTCATGGACTTTATATGCAATATTGAACTTAACAATGAATCAATTCCCGGAGATACCGACAGGGCACTCCACATTTTATTACAATAATTAATTTAACGCGCGGCTTTGACAGTGGCACACACGCTGCGCCGGTGATGAGATAACGAACATGGCTGTAATTGACATTCTTTTATTAAAAATATTATACCTACCTACGGTAATTACAAAAAATGCCATCTTTTTGATACATTCTGAGCCACTCTAAAAAATATGGTTATATATGGCTTTCTGATCATAAATCACAGTTTATTAAAATTTCGCTAGAAAAGTTTATATTAGAAACTAAAGTTAAGCGACTTGGCAATGTCGTAGGTGCAACTTAGCGCCATCATTAGAAACTTTTAAACTTTTTTAAAGCAATACGACATCCGGTTTTACCGGCAATAATGAAAAATTTTGATTTTTGAATGGGACACCGTGTATATTTTTAGATTTTCGGATTTTTAGAAACATTTAACATCAAAATAAAATATTTAAACCAAACAATGAATCAATTTCCGGAGATACCGACTGGGCACTTCACATTTTATTACAATAATTCATTTAAGGCTCGGTTTTGACAGTGGCACACACGCTGCGTCGGTGATGAGATAACGAACGTTGTATTTGACATTCTTTTATTAAAAATACTATACCTACCTTCGGTAATTACAAAAAATGCCATCGTGTGTGCCACTCTAAGTCAATCTTAAAATATGGTATATATGACTTTCTGATCGTAAATTACAGTTTATTAAAATTAGGATACATAGGTTTATATTAGGAAGTAAAGTTATGCGACTTGGCAAAGTTGCAACGTTAAATCCTTTTGGGGTACTATGACATATGACATTTCTTGGTTATATTTTTACCTGTTGTTGTAGTTATTATAGTATTTTTATTAGTTTTTTTCCTAACAAGTGCGCAAAGTACGCAAGCACGCAAAAGCAGTTAGTCGAACGACGAAAAGCTTGAAGTATGGGAAAGACACTTTGCTTGAATGTCTTAAAAAAGTTGAACCGTATATTTATCTTTATTGTAATAACTCTCAACGTCAAATAGTGTTTGGTCAGTCTGACGTTAACTTTTGTTGCTCTGACAACCAATTACATTTTCTAACGTGAGATTGCGTGCGCAAGGCTTAACTTAGCGCACGCAAATGGATGCGCAAAAGTAACTACACAGGCACAGTAGCGTACCTAGAGGTGACGGGGCCCGGGGCGGAAGGCAAAGTTGGTGCCCTTTTCAGCAAACAATCTTTTTGAAAAAAAATCGACTAGCAAAAGAAAAAAGATCCTCACCCTTTAAATGGGCCCCCTTTAACATAATATACTTTACCAAGTTTGGGGCCCCTTGCACAAGGGTTTGTCAGATTGGTCGCGTCAAAAAGTTATCTTACATTTTTTCTGTAAAATGTACAGGGGAGCCAATAATTAACCCCCTTAAAATTTACATGGGATTTATAACCTACAAAAGCTGAATATTGTTGTCAAGAAACCAAAAAATATTCGTATAAATTCCTTTAAGTAATATTATCATAATAAACAAAATGCGTCTGTGATATTCGCATGAATACCAATTTTTACTCACTTTCTGATTTGAAAGCCACTCTCGACAACTCACTTGTTAAACGGCCGTCCAAAGCGGCAATAAAGTGCTGCGTCGAGCTTTTTCAAGATTATCAAGCTTTAGTTTTCAATTATGTTTCGTTATAGATGGAAATTGAAAGGTTGTGTCGGCCGGTCCGTAACGCCGAATGAAAATGCATTTTGTATATCAGCCCGGTAAGCTTTTATGCAACGTCCTCGATATATTTTAGGAAAATCGACGATTTTTCTCGATCGGTACAGCTTCATCAGCAAAATTTTTTAATATTCAATTATCAGCTTTCTGTGTCTAAAAAGCTTTACTGTCGATGGAAATATAATTACTATAGAGTAGGTTTTGATGTATTGGAAAAGTTATGTTATATTCTGACATGTTAAAAATTCAAAATTTCATACTTTAATTAATTATATTCTTTAATGCAAATTGAAGGCTATCTTTTGAAATTTTAAATCTAACGGGTGAAAGGGGCAACTACGAGGG